>MINK01189390.1:2251-18980 GCA_001735545.1 Phormia regina | reverse complement strand
TCCTCCTCCTGCTGCCACTACACCCTCCGCTACTACTCCTTTTAATGAACATGAAATTTTAGCCGAACAATTTGATAACTATTTGCGCATAGCTCAAGCTCTAATGAAAACACTTAGACGTCCAAAGGATATAGAAATTTGTACAAATCTCTTAAGTAAAGTTCAACGTTTAAATGATAGTAAACATTTGGAAGTAAAACGTAATAACAATGCTTTCTTTCGTTATTGTCTAAAAGTGTTAAAATGGACTAGTGATAATCAGCCATTGGAATTATATCAGTGTTGGGTAAGCAATATGTATTAAAGAAAATTAATTTTCAATAGATTTTATTTTTATGAAAAGTATCGAACAAAAGATTCCAATGAAACAGCGGCCGTAACAGAATCACGTACTTGGTTGGAAGATAATAAATCTTATATGGCTTTAAAGTATCTAAAAGATGGCACTAATATAATATATGCAGCAGTAGCCGATGATCCTAAGGCAGGTTGGCAAGATGGTGGTTTAGATATTTTGGCAAAACGGGGAGCTTGTTCAAGGATTCCATAGAGGAAAATTAAATAATGTTAATAATTACAATTTGTTAAAATTGTATTAAAAAATTTTGAATAACTTTGCAAAATTTAATAAGGAAACTTTAGTAAAAAAAAATGTTAAAAAAAGGAATTTTCTTTACAAAATAAGGAGTTTGTTTTTCTATAAAACTCCCTATTAAATAATATATTCCCACAAACTGTTGAATCCACTTTAATATATTTATTTTCCAGAAAGTTTATATCCTTCTATACAAATTTCCTTTCCTTTTTGCTTTTTATCGAATCCACTGTTAGGGAAATACATGTTTATTGTTATTAAGAATGCTTAAAAATTCTTATTTTATAAACTCTGATTTGTTTGTAATCTAGCATCACATTAATTAAACCTGCTAAAATATTTAAAAGTTAATATGGGGTATTAACCTATAGAATTTACACTAATTAATCAAACGCATTAACATTAAAATAAACATTTTTATTATTTTATCTCTTTTACTTTAACAGAGATTCTTATTTCCTCGTTGTTATTTGTTATAAAAACTATATAATATAGATATGTATGTCTATAAAAAATAAAAACTACATACTAATTTGTGTAAAATGGACGGTATGTGTTTAAACTAATAAGAGCTTTGTTTAAAATATATAATAATCATATAAAAATTCTCTATCAATTTCGTAAAATTCTTGAAAAACCCAAGGCTGCTGAAAACAATATTAAAGCCCATAAAGTTTTCGCTATATTCAAAGATCCCGCAGCATTACAACTATCGCTGGAGCAATAACATTCCTCCCAATAAACACCATTTTCATAAACACCCCAATTACAGACACCAGTAACACCTGTATCGGCTACAGAAGCACAACGTCTGATAACTTGGCGCCAGCGTCCATCCCCTTAAACCAAAAAATAAAAAACAATGAAAATAACAAAATCTATTTTTTTTAATATAAACAAACTCACATATAAATCCTCTAGGTCCTTGTTGAACCACTTTCATACAAAACGAGCCAGGCATGTGAGATTCATCACTGTTGCATTCGATGGGTATGTGTTCGGTACGATTAAACTTTTTGTAAGCTCCACAACTATCATAACCTTTACGATCCTGATCTGAAGAACATTGATAGCAACGTATAGCCCAGGAACCTAAAATATTTACACCAAAATTGATTAATGAAATCCAATAATGCCACCAAACCACACCCTAAATTAGTTTATAAATTTTTAGTCACAAACTAATGACTTCTTAATTTACCTGTTATGGTTACTACGATTAATAATAACATTAAGGTATTTGTCATTGTTTTCATTTTATGTTTTAGTAATACTTTAATCCTGGTTAAGAAAAATATAAACAAATAGTAAATGAAAATAAAAGAAATAATTCTATGAATTAAGGCACTTGTTTGTAAATTGTTGTTGTGGTTTTTTTGTTCGATGTTTGTTTAATTATTCAACTGTCATATTAATCTAGGCTTTATTACAGAGATGTTACAGGGCTCATGACGTGACTACACTACACTTAATGCTAGTAATAGCAGTGTTGACAAATAAATTCTACAAAAGAAGACATTACGCTAAATATTTTTATTACATTACTGTGAGGTTATTTTGTAATTCGATTTGTAAGGTCTTTCGAAATTGTATTTAATATACGTAAACTTTTACTTTTGAATCGAATTACACAATATTCCCCCTCTTTATTATATGTATTACTTTGCCAGGCTTCACACACAGCTATTTATTTTTTTGTCACAATTCTGAGTTTATAGGAGAGAACATTTAGAACATTATTTTTTTAAAATGTATATTCTGTAAACATAATATTTTACTTAACAAAACAAAAGTTTGTAATTAACATAAAATACGTATTGATTATAAAAATATTCAATGAACATGCAATGTTAAGAACGAATTTTCTTGTCAATTTCAACGACAGGTATTTTGATAGTGATAAGTATTTTGTTTCTAAATTTTTGCAAAATAACACATATTTAAAAAGCTTTTTTCATAAAAAATTAACAAAGTTTATCATTGCTTTAAAGATTTTTTTGGTAAAGTTTTAATTATTATAGATTTTTTTTTTTTTTGCAAAATTGTCCTTTAAAGAATTTTTATAATTTTTTCTTTTCATATAAAATTATTTTAAATTGAAAATTTTATAAGATTCTTTCTTTTAGAAAATGTTTGGGTTTTTTATAACAAAAATGCAAATGTCGCTTTTTATAAAAAAATTTTGTAAATTTGTCTTTTATAAAAAATGTTTGCAAATTTTCTTTTTTTTATTCGAAACTTTTACAAAATTTAATTTTCCTTATAAAAAATTTTGCAAAATTCTCTTTTTTATTGACATTTCTAATTTATTTTATAAAATTATTTTGGCAGACATGTTTCTGCTATAGAAAAAACAATTGGACTGTTCCTATTGAAGTTTTAGTGTAATGTGCATCAAAAGAATCTGCCGATAGTAGCAATAATTATCGCAGATATGGCCAGAAAAGATGTAAGTTCACGCCTGGTGATATTAACCCCTAGTCCACACGTTAACACTTTTGTGTCCGCATTTGTCAAATTCTATCTCTCTCTTCAAAATGTTACGTGTGGACCAATAAGAAATCTATTGCGCAATCTATTNNATTGCGCAATCTATTTCGCAATAAATGTTTAAACACAAAGCTCAGCAATAATGTTTAATATAAGCTGTCAAATTTATTGTTCTTTTCTCAAATTTTCAATGTTTTTAACAAAACAAAGATGTAAAATAAATTAATTTTGTTTAAAAATGTCAATAAAAAAATAAAAAAGGAAAAAATAAGTTTTTTGTTAAAAAAGACAAAATGAAATTAAAATTTCTCATCTACGTTTTCTCCACATTTCATTCCCGTTATTCTGCCGACGTTATTTCTTATATTAGGAAATAAAAATTTCTTTGTGGAGACGTAAAGATATTTTTCTAGAAGTGGACAAGACCCACATAGTCTTATGTTTGTACCAATAAAAAATTTCATTTTAAAGTATTTTTGTGCAATAAGATCCATTTATACATCGAAAGTTTTTAATTTTTACCAATTAGTTAATTTATAATGTAAAAATATGTGAATATTTTATAATAATTTTTCTTCACCCAAAATTTTATATTTTAATTGTCCTTAAATACACTTATTTTGGCATAAATCGAGATCTTCGACACAGTTGATTTTAAAACAATTTTGATAGTGATTCTATAGTAGTTTTACTTGTAAATATAGTGCAATAAAACTTTTTTCCGCTCTTGTTAGTAAACCGAAGTTATAGGCCTTCAAAATTTAAATATATTTACCTAAATTTGTTTGTAAATAATATTAATTAATTACTTGGGATCAAAATTGGCATTTTATATAAAAATAACGGAACTTAAAAAAATGTTTGATATTCGAACAAAAAAACTTATTTAGCGAAGCCGGTATTCGACATATCTAGAGGAGAAAGTCCTTAAGCTCGGCCGCAGGCCGGCTACACAGAAAACCCTTTATTATTTTTATGGATATTATACATTTTGATCTCACGACTTTTACTATTAAAATTTTTTTTAAAAATCGCTTGATTTTCCTTTATTAAACAAAACACAAACTCATTTCATAATCGCTGAATTAGACAAAAGAAATAACATACTTAGCAACACTAATACTCAAGCACAACAACAAACATCCACAAGTCAACATTCTAGGGCGGGTCGCTTTATTTATTAAATTCTTGCTTAATTTTTCATTTTATTTATTTTTTTAACTAAATCAAATAAATTTTATAACTATAAAATAGTGCTGTCAGTAAAATAAAGTGTCAATAAAAATGCAACTGATGGAAAAAGTTATTTTTGGTGTAATCGTATCTGTGTGTTTGGCCCAAACAGGTGTGTATTGAAAATGACAACGATCAACGAGCATTTTTATGAATGACAATTTTTTTGTAATGAATTACTATTTGTTTATATTTTGTTGCTATTTTAGTACTAAGCATTAAATGCTGGGAATGCCGTTCCGACAATGATCCCAAATGCGGTGATCCGTTTGACAATAGTACACTGGTTATTACTGATTGCAATCAAGAACCAGACTTGGAACATTTGCCTGGTGTAAGACCTACCATGTGTCGCAAGATACGTCAAAAAGCTCATGGTGAATGGCGTTATTTCCGTAGCTGTGCTTACATGGGTGAACCTGGCATAGAAGGTGATGAACGTTTTTGTCTGATGCGTACTGGCAGTTATAATATTTTCATGGAATATTGTACCTGTAACAGCAAAGATGGTTGCAATGGTGCAGGCTTATTAAAAGGCAGTCAGGTAGCAATTGGTGTTACAACGCTATTTATAACAACAGTGGCTTGGTTGTTGAGACAGTGAGTTGCAAGTACAAAACAAACTAAAAAACAGAAAGAGGTTTTAATTTATTTTTAATGAAAATATGTTGACAAACAAAAGTAACATTTCAATTTAGAAAATTATTTACTAGTGCCTTCCTCGAATGAATATATTAATAATAAAAGTAATTAATGTAGCATTTTATGGTTTTTAACATGACTATGTTAAATAACATACTTAAATCTTATACCGTCCAATGTAGTGTTAATAACATTCCATGTTTTTATTTTTTACTATAAAATCATTAAAAGTATTTTTTTTTATAATTGTATTGATATTTTTTTACAATTTATAACGAATCTCAAAAAAAAAAAATTATGTATTTTCTTACATGTAATTAATTATATTGTACAATTTACTATATACCATAAAAATAGGTACATAATTTTTATGTAAACCAAATAAATTTATAACTTTTTTAAACATATTTAAAAATTTTGTTTTTGTATTTATTATTAATCTATAATGAGGTTTAAGGGAAAATTAGATAGTGATTTCTTTTCGAAATTTTAACCAAGATATCTGGTTAAAACTAGCTATTATTTAAGGTGGCTCATTAAACTTTAAATTAGCAGTTCTATAAAATGTATTGAATTCAAGAAAATAAGATCATGTATGTTTTTGAAGAAAATTTTAGAGAAACAAATGTTCCACCTTTTCAGCAAAAAAATATAAGAGAGAAAAATGTATAGTCGGTTACGTCCGTAATATAATACCATACACCATTGCCTATATGTACCAAAATTTGGGAAGGAGCCAATTAATGTAATTTATTCTTATATATTAATGTTATATGTGTCGAATATTAAATTAATATTAACATATTTATGGGATTTATACACGTTAAAGTGATTTTCGAAAGAGGGGTTTTTAGGGGAGCTATGGTAAATTGTGGACCGATCTGCATGAAATTTGGCACACGATTTATGCTTGCATAAAACTTATTTGTGTTAAATTTCATTAAAATATTTAAATTTTTAAGGTAATTTTGAGTTTTAAAAGACTATTTCTAGGGGCTAGGTGAAATAATGGGCCGATCATAACCAAAATCCATAGGCTTCCTCCGTGTACAAAAAATTCATATGTAACAAATTTCATCAAAGTATCTCTATAATTGCGACCTGGACTTTGCGCACAAGCTTCATGTGGACAGCCAGCCAACCAGACGTACGGACGGACATGGATAAATCGTCTCAGAAAGTGATTCTGAGTCGAACGGTATACTTTAAAGTAGGGGTAGGAAGATTTTTTCTCTGCGTTACAAAATTTGCACAAACAAGCACCTATTGTGGAGTAGGGTATTAAAAACATACAAAAAGTGGTAATTTTAGTAATTTTCAGACACAAACTCGTATATTTTTTGACCCCGTAAAGATGTTGATTCAATATATAATTTAATTTTTTAACTTAAAAAAAGTAATAAAAGCGTTCGAAAATAATGCGATATGTATTGAAAAGTGTGGCCCAAGAACTTGAAAAATTGAGTTAAAATTGAGCTCAAACGCAAATATTTCTAAAATTATAGGAAATAAATATCACACTGATCTACGTTATTATATTATTAGGATAATTTTAAAATATTTAAGAACCCACATTAATCACGCCAACTAGGGTTTATCAAATCGCTTTTCGAATCAATTAGGGTTTATCAAATCGATTTTCGAATAATAATAACAATCGAGTTTTTGTTGAAAAGCCGAAAAGTCGAAATCGACTATTTGGTTTGAAAAATGTCGAGAAACTGACTTTCTTGTTGCCACATAGACGAAAAGTCGATAATTGTCGGAAAAAATCGTAAATAGTCGAAAATAGTCAAAAAGTCAAAAAATCTACTTTTTAAGAATTAAAAGAGTTGAAAAGTCGAAAAAACGACTATTTAAAAATAATTCGAAAAAATTTGAAAATAAGGTAAATCTGGTATGTAGCGAGATACATCTCGCTATTAATACAAAAAATCATTTTTACTTTTTTACCCAGGAAACATTTTGGAACCTGTTCTAAGATCATTAATTGGAAAACTAGTGTAATTAGAACCACTTCAGATTCTTTTATAACATCCTAAGAACTAGTGGTATCACAACCAATGCTGACACTAATTGTGGTTTAAATTCATTTTTAGGAATGTTTTTGGGAACTAGTGCTTAAGAACCTAATCTATATGACTTCTACATCAATTCTGAGAACAAATTAGTGGTTCTCGAATAACTTCCTAGAACTGTTAAAAAAAATTCACAAATTCCAAAAAATAAAAAAAAAGAATATATAAAAAAAGTTAAGTGGTCTATAGGAAATAGTCCGTTGGAATAAAAAAGCAGGTTCTATATAGCACTAGTTCTGAATGTAACAATTTCGAACAAAAATCATTGATTAAAGAACTAGTTCTAGAACCGTTCCATAGACTGGATACCAGCAAAAAAAGATGCTGACTTTTTTTACGCACAAATGAAAAAACAATACTATTTATGTTTGTTAGTCTGCCTTACTAGTTACAACATAGTGACTTACATTTTTATGTGGCAAAAAGGGTTTTCATAAAGGGAAATAAAATAACGTTTGCCTCAATTGGATAAATTTATGTACATAAATATTTTTATGCGCTTTAGACAACTAAGCCACGTTAAACCCAAGTTACTTTCATATTTACTAAAAACCAGTTATTGAAGTACTGCGAGTGTCGAATAACGCTAAAATGTAATGCATACAGTAAGCTGTTGCTTTTAAAATTGGAAGCCAAGTTTTTGCTAGGGTAGGTAACACTTCCACAGAATTAGTTCTTGAGGTGACAATTTCAAAACAAATGATTGGTCGTAACGCCAAAGTAGAACAAGTGCAGGCCATTTTCATGTGTTCTGGACAGTGTTGCCGATTTCTGTGTAATTATCCAAGAATGGGACAATTTTAAATTCCTTGGATAATTTTTTGATAATAAAATTTCTGCGTAATATTTGTGTAATTGCAATGGATCTTTATTTCATAAATAAGTATATTAACTGTTAATGAAAGTCATGTATATTTTTTATACAAAATTACTACAATTTAGAGATTTAAGACTCTGGAAATGAAAACCTCAATTTCCAAAAATGTAAGGCTAAAAAACACAGTGATATTCTACTGCAAGATTGCAACAGGATCATAATAAAATGCGTAACTTGTGATTTCCATGATTTATAGAAAATGCTTCCAAAAAAGAACTTTAACCTCTCCTATGAATGTATTTTTTTTAAGCAGGGAAAAGGTTAATTTCTAAGAAGATTTTTAAATGTATCTTTTAAAACATTTCCGACCGCTTTTGCCTTTTCGCATCTGTAACTTTAACGTCGCCTAATTAATTAATTATGAGGTTATGCTATTTTTTACAGTTATTATTATATTAATATGTTATTTTAAAGATAAGGGAAGAAATCGAATTTGTGTATACACACGGATTGCTTAAGACGTTAGTGTTGAGAAAACGCATTAATGGTCATTTCGGCAATATCTTTAAATCTGCTTTCCAAAAAACTACAGGGTTAACAAAAATAAAACAATATTTTTATTAAATTTTTATCAATTTATGAGAAGCAATTAACAAAATTCATAAAAAAAAACACGAAAATCAGTTGTCATTAAAATAAAAATTAGGACGTTAAAAGCTGTAGTGACAAAACATTGTTAAAATCAATGCTTTTACGTTGCTTATATTGCTAGAATATTAATATTCTAGAGATCACATAATTTTTTTTTTTAATTTTTTAATTAAAATCAACTCTTAAAATTTTTTGTAATTTTTTTAATTTTGGATAATTTGTGTTGTGTAATATGATCTATCGACTCCGGCAACACTGGTTCTGGAACTAGTTGTAGAACTTTTTCCTGGGTAATTATTATTTTTTTCATTTCATAACGTTTACTTTTTATTTTACTTTTAAAAACATTTATTTACAAAACCACAAAAAATATTTAACATTAAAATTTAATTGTTCTTCTTACTTTGTACAAATGAATTAAAATTAATAATTTACAAAACATAATGCATTGAAACTAAAGCTAAAATGGCAGCCAAACCGATGGCCATAAAACGGCCAGCCGACGAAGCATTACATAAATCACCACTGCAAATATGACACTTCTCTACCTCACGACTATGGGAAACAGTGCAAACATCCGATTTGGAACCAACAACTTGGAAGTGACAGTCACGTGAGACAATGATACCAGCTTTGTCTAAAATAAATAAAAAAAAAAACATATTAAAATGATACGATATGAAAAATAATTAAAAGTAATTAATAAAATAAACAAGCTTTTATTTAAATATTATAATTACAGTGGTGAATATTTAAATAGCCAGAATAAAAAAAAACTATTCACCATATAACTTTTTAAGTAATTGTTAAAAAAAAGTTTTAATTAAAATTCTTAAAAACTAGCTTTCAAATTATTTATAAATGTAAATTTTTTTTGAGATTTTTTTATTATTAAATTAAATTTTTTTCATAAATATTATAACGCCCAATATAAATATAGACTTGTGTATAAATTGTTTTTGTTATCTATTTGTCTATTTAACAAAATTATTCTCCAATGCCAATTCGTATGACATCACTATTTTTTTAAAAGGTGTTTGTATTTAAAGATGGAGCAAGCGGGCAATGTTGGGGGATGGTTTCAATTTCAAATGTTGTTTTGAATTTTAATTTTTCAATTCTTTTTTGTTTGTTTGTTTTTTGAATTTTTTTTTTTGCAATTATTTAAAAATTTTCCAAAATTATTGTACAATATTTATTTAAATATGTATATGTATGTCTGTGTAAGTAATTGTTTTGTAGCACTCACCACTTGTTATGACTTTATTGCATTTGGTAACTGGCATAAATTGTTCCATGGAATTGGGTTTTGGTACAGTTTCACAATCTACAACTCTAATATTGGAAGTCTCATCAATCATTTCCTTGGCACAATTGGCATCGGTTAATGATTTACATTGGTAGCATTTGATGGCATTGGCTAGAAATAGAAGTGAAATTATAGTTTTTATTATTAAATTGATTTATTACAATATTTTATTATTAAATTGATTTATTAAATAAATGAAAAATGTGGTTGCTATAATAATTTAATTTGTTTAAAACTTGTTTATAATAAAAACAATATTTCTAAATTTGTTTAAACTTTGTTTTATTATTTTTATTGTTACAAAAGTTTTAGGTTATATTTAGGTTTAAAACCAGTACAATGGAAGTTGTTGTATATTTTAATTTTCGGCTTATAAATCCAGTTTTATTTTTTATAAATTATATGAATAGAGAGTTTAAAGTTATTTTTTTTTTCTAATTTAAAATTAATTGTATTGAAAAGATCGATAACACAGATTTACAAAATGAAAACAAAATTTCTGCAGCACGGAATAATATTTTTTTTAATCAATTGCAGTATATATTTAAACTTATCTCGTAAACTACGGTTCTAATTTTATTTGAAAAAAATATTAATTAGAATTTTCTTTTCAATACAATCAACAGTTATGTTAATATTAAGACAAAATTACAAAAAATGAAAAAAATTTCAAAAAATTATAAAAACTTGAAAGTTTTAAAAAAATTACGATATTTATTCTTAAATCATAAAGAGCAATTTGTTGAAAATCAATTCATATTTTTTTTTTATTTTATTTACAAATTATCCAAAATACACATTTTTTGAATTGAATAATTTTGTAACTTTAGAACTGCTGAAAATATTTGAATGAAATTTCACATGGGCAATCCTGAGACAATTGATTTGGAGGGTAACAACTCCTTTAATCATTTGTTATATCCGAGGTTAACAATTTTGGATGTCCTCCTCTCTGCTCACAGAGCTGCTAAAAATTTATTCTCCGCCAAAAAAAAGTAGAAAATATCTTAGTAATGACTGTGTGAAATTTCATTGAAATATTCCCAGGCAGAAAAATACAAACGGGCCACGATTTTTCAAGGTGGTTCAAACGTTGGCAAAACGTTATACCAACAATCAAATGATAACATCATTCTACGATTGACCAACTGTTTTTTCGTCGTTGGCATAAACTTCTAAAAACTAAATAACTAACGCTCTACCAACATATGTATATCATTTTTAACAGAGCTGGGAAACTCTTTAAATAATAAAAATTAAATTCTTTGCCAATTAAAATAAATTATAAATAATATTTTATTAAATTTTTTCTTATTAAAGCCTCTCTATTTTATATTACTTGAATTGAAAATAAATAAAAAAAAAATAAATAAATATTATGGTCCAAATTCCCAAACTATGAACGTACATAATCTTATTCATATACCAGATGACGTAATAAATATTGACGCTTCTACTTCTCAATTTTAACATTAAAAAAAACAACAGTCCATTAGTCCATGATTAAAAAAATATATATTTACTTGGAAAAACTATAACAATTGAATCTAAAGTAAAGCTTTCTTTTATAACCATTTCTGGCCTGGGTATTTATTAGAGTATCCAATTAATCGGGTTATCAGATTATTCGGTTTATTTGACAAATATTTATTCGAGGTTTTAAGTTTATCAGTTAATAACCGATTAATGTCAAATTATTCGATTAACTGAATTGTTGTAGTAATACATATTAGACATATAAATAATACTATTTATAAAAAATAAGATCTATTCGAATAGTTACTAAGAGACTTAATGTAGATAATATAGGGTCAATCTTAATAGATCTATCACCCATTTGTTTCGTCAGAAATTGGACTTATAGCATCTACTTTATACTAATATCTTATTCGAATTCACAGAGATTAATACATACAGTATAATTTAAATACAACTTTTCTATTTTCTGGTGAATTAAGCATTATATTCATTATAAATATATTGTCACTTGTTTCTTAATTAGCACTTGATATACTCATTGCAGACTTAACGGTAATAATTTGTCACAAGTTTCGAAGAATTTTATAAAATTTTAATCTTGCAATCCGCTTTTCTTATCTCTAGTAAAAAAATAATATTCAGAGTAAGCTGAAGTTGAAGTGTGGGTCCAGAAATAGTCTCCCAAAAGTTCCGGTGCTGTTATAAATGTTCCATTTTTTCGATATCCTATTTATGATAGAAACGTCGATGAAGAGTGATAATTTGGGTTTTATTAGACTTTTTATTCTATTCACAAATACAATAAATATAATAAAAATAATCCATTATATTTCTGTATTTTTCCTGGAATTCTTATCAAATTGAGAATATTGATGTTGTGACATAAATTTGAATTTGAAATAAAAAATTTATTTTAAATTTACTAGATTACTCGGGTTCAATCGCTTGTTCTGAACTAATTATTCGGGTTTTATTCGTTATTCGACATATAGACAGTTTTTCAAATTATTCGACAGTTAATCCATTCAAAATTAGATCGGATTACGAAGTGCGGTTTGATCTGATTGGTCCCCTCGTATTTATCCACTTCAAAATACACAAAATTATTTACCATAGAAATGAAAGAAAAAAATTTTGCAGCACACAGATCATAAGATTATATTTGAAAAAAGTGATAATAGCTTCCCATTCTTTTACATATCCAAATTTCCAGTTCGGGGATAACTTACTTCATTTTACTTTTTTTTTTCACTAAAATGGTTCTCACTCTGTCGTTATATAGAGGCGCAGACTGATTCAGAAATTATTTTATGTGTGTTTAGTCAATATCATGACTCCTCTCATCTTCTACGGGTATTTTTATATTTAATTATTAGCTGAAATTTTTTGTCTGCGTCTACAATAAGAACCGAAAACACAAAAATTAAATATCTGAATATTGTTCTGATAGTGTTTGGGCGGAGACTGTTAACACCAACTGCCTGGTAATTTACTTTGTAGTTCTTTATATATTAAGCATATATATTTTAGAAACAAATTTAAATTGTGTTCTTAATAGATTCTTAGAACAAAAGTGGATTTAAGCTAAAAATGTTATCCACTCTTATTAAAATTTCATAAAAATCCAATTTTTTTTTTATCAAAGACTTATTGTAATTCAAAGATATAAACATTTTTTATTTACTTAAACACCACCACATTGTGTCACTGTGTGACAATATTAAATTTTGGTTTACTTTTGTAGATATAATCTTCCTAGAATTATGTAGTTATCTCAATCGCTCAGATTATTATTTGCGTAAAAATTTTTATGGAAATCATTCTCTATCAAATAGCCTTCAAAATTGCCACTCAAAAAAAACACAAAAACTTAAAAAAAACTATGTCCAAAGTGGTTAAAATTTAAAATTTTTTTTACCAATTCACCATAGCTGATAAAGATTATATATTAAACTTTTTGATTCCGTTGCTTAAAATTATTCATTTGATTACTTATCAATGAAATCTAAATTGACCTCCCACATACCGTAATGAATCATTCTTGGTCCTTATTGTTAGGAGAGTCTGATTTAAGATGTTCGCCTTACGTCTGTAGACTTATCTTCATTTAATTTTTTGTGTTTGAAAAGTTTTTTCTTCTTCCAGAATAGACACATGTAATATAACCCTGCATAATCAAACTGCCCCAAACATCTTTATATAGTTTTATATAAATTGACTATTAAAAGTTCGATACAAAGTAATAGAAAATTCTTAATACTATTTAATTAGCAAAGCAATTATTTGGGCATCATTTTTGGGGGCATAGTAACAAAGTGTATTAAAAAAGGTATAAATTCTAAATGCACACAATCTTGACCTGTTGTTTCAATATATCTTTTATTTTAATCTTATTAATTACAGCAGATGATTTTAGGTAACCATTTTAATAAAATTTTGCGTGATTATTTTAAAACATTTCGAATTTATTTTTTTTAATTTAAAAAAATTCTTTAAAGGTTAAAATTTTTCTCACCTGAGTTTAATTTATCTAATTTGCCTAATCACACATTATCAAATCACTCTATTATGTCATGACATTATAATTAATATAGACATAATTAATTCCAAACTGCACAAATGTTGTCAATCTCGGAGTTTTAAAATGAACCCCGTTTATCCTGGAACCTCCTCGCTTTTGTTCTTACAAACTTTATTGAGTAAAGATCTTCTTTTGAAAGCATTATATAAGGAAATTTGTGCAGTCCGATAATTAAAATATTATTTAAGTAAAATAACTCCAAATAATCAATCTTTTTTTCAAGCCTTGCAAATTTCAGATCATGTACAATTATTGTGAATTAAATGAAACAATAAAGAACAAAACTTTACTTTATTTTGTTCTACAGTCTATATAGACTGTTTATTTTTATGCGATTTTAAAATTTGACCATAAAAAAAAAATTATAATATAAGATCAATCTTGCTTTGAGTTTTTCCTTTAATATTCTATCTTAATAAAATAAAATTCTACTAAATGGTCTATCAAAATTATTTTTTTGATATTAAACATTCTCTCTGAAATAATTTCTCCCCACAAAATGAATACTTCTACATTTCATATAAAAAAAAATATACACAATAACTTACTGTTAATAATTTAAAAACTCATAATTCTATTTAAGCAAAACAGTACTTGCTTTTGATACTTCTAATAGAAAGTCATTCAAAACTATAATTATACAATTTATTACTTTGCACGTAAATTCATTAAATATAAAAAAAAATAAAAGATTAAACCTTGAACAATAATCTATGACATGTCTTATTATATTTACAGCCAATTATCAAGAAAATAACATATGTCTTACAAAACATCATTAATACAAGATGATCTCTAACATTCTACTCTTCAGGTGAGTTTATTTTTTAAATTTTTTGCGTTTCAAGTTGTAATGTATTTGTATAAATTAGCATTAACACTTTAATTAGTTGTGGAATATTAAATAAGACTTTTTTTGAAAACATGTTTATTTTTGCAAATAAGGTTATTTTTCAGCACATTCGAACAGCTTTTTGATATTGTTTTTTTAAATCAACGCACATTATTGTGTGAAGCGTTATAGAATATCCTCATGGCTTTTTAAAAATTTGTTCCAAGCATATTTTCTTTATCATCAAATACACTACCACTTGTTCACTAGACACCCAAAGCCAAATACCGTATTAAAGCCATAAATTTTTTATCATTTGTTTATGCTTTGAAAATTATTTGTTTATTACTTCATTTAATTTCGTTTTTAACTTTTTAATAACTGTAATATTGTTAGGTCACTTACGATTGATTATTCGCTATAAAATAAAATAAATTGTTTCCAATACTGGACAAATAAAAAACAATGACTTTATAAATATTAAGAGTTAATATTCTGAAAAATTTGTTGTTTAGAAACTGTATAGCTGATTTGATATTTCTCGCTTTTAACAAAGCGAAAAACATATAAAAAACATTTTACGTTATTTTAATATCCAAACTTCAAAAGTAACATCTGTATACAATCATCTAATTCTTTTCGAGTGGCATAGTTTCCATTAGACGTACATTATGGCCAGCGGTTCACGACAGAATTTTGAAAGCATATTCTGCATCACTACAATAAATTTGTACTGTTTACTAAAAGAGAACAAAATAACTTACGAATCAACTACTCTTTATGGATTAAGGGTAAATTAGTGTACGTTTCTATTAGGACTTTGTTGGGCATAATCTTCATAATATGCCTTAAAATTTCATTATACCTCGTTTATTATTTTGCAGTTACAGTTCAACACTCTTTATTATACATATAGTGTTGTATATACATTGCCATTACTCGTAATTTGAAAAGTTTGAAATATTTTGCTCTCTATTACTTACGAAAACTAATCGGGGTTAGTGTATATAACAAAGATACTAACATATTTTTAAACGATTCAGGAATTTTTGAATTTTTCATTTATTCAATAGTGTCTACATTCGACTAATTTTTTTATCAATACAATTTATTTAACAATGACGCGTATTATTGGAATGTAAAGTGTTATATACATGGATGTCGACATTAAGAGCAAGTAATATGAAAATTATTACCATAATTTTTTAAACGTTTGTTTTTTTGTACTATTAAAAAAATATATGTACTAAATATAAGTACATCAAAGTTACGTCGATCTATTTATCTTATTTACGAGTTTCATTACTCTTTCCAGAAACAAAAATCTGATATAGGAATAAAGATGTTCATATACAATACATTAATTTAATACGTTCATGGAATATATTAGAATTACAAATATAAAACAAATAGAGTGTAAAAATATCGACATATTTTTTAATCATAGACAAACTTAAAAATAAACGCTATTATGTGAAGACAGAATACCAAAGCAACGTGAGTCTCACATTTTAGTATGGAGATTATTACATACTTGAGAAAATGTATATCATTGGTTACATACCTTCAGATCCCATTTTTTAACTTGTTTTGATCACAAATAATTCTCTAATATAGACTTGATAGTAGTCGAGTCTATTACCTAAAAAATAAAAAAATTGTGTATCAATGCAGAACGTCAACACTTTTTTGTTTTGATAAGTTTGATCTTAGATATAATTTTTTGTCTCCGTTAATCATTGGAGAAAAAACGTATGTCCATAATATACATCATGCTTAAAATAAACAATTACCATAAATCAACACAATCAGAAGATGCGTACATATATATACTCAAAATATAATTCTCAAGGCCTCAAGAGTTGTCAGAGCTCGAGTGCATGAATCAATTTGTCTTTTAAACGTCTGTCTTATAATACACTGATTAAAAAGTTCCAGTCTACATAGACAAAATATTTTTTCTATCATAATTGTTTGACCTTTGTCTTGATAAAAAAACATTGTTACTACAAAGTTGTAATA
>MINK01189388.1:0-10769 GCA_001735545.1 Phormia regina | reverse complement strand
ATACGAATCTTCCACTTAAAATAGCACCAAGAACATTTGATCGCATAATTAAGGCAAACAACAAAAATAAGAAAAAAATTGTTTATCGTTAAGTTGTCTCTCATTAAAACAGTTAAATTTTGTTTTTGGATGAGAACAACAACGATATAACAAAAATACAGAAAAAAATTAAGTGCGTTTATAGGAATATGCACCAGTGTATTACTGCTTTTGTTACTGATCTATACAAAGGTAGAAAAACAACAACAAAATAATCATTATTTTCGTTTCAGTTTCTGGCTCATAACTCGATTGTTTATGAATGAATATGATTCATTGAAAAATCCGAAATTTTATTAAAATATTTATGACCAAACTTAAACAATGGCTTCAAAATATCAAAAGGTTTTTGTCCGTTATCTCAGTTATTATTAAACCGTTTTATTTTTTTTTTTTTTTTCAGAAAAAAACTTCAGAAAAGAATGTTCGAGCGTTCTTTACAAAAACGTCCTAAGTATATACAGAGGCTTCAGAAACTGGAAAACCATCTGTTTCGGTTACGGAACAATATCGTCACGAACAACGTAAGTTCACTTTTCATAACTTTATAGGAGGCATTAAAAACTTTATAAAATCAAAACAAAATGTCCCACTAACAAGATTTTTGGGTTACTACATCCCCAAACATCGCCTTATATATTGATGATGAATATTTTTATTTTCATAAAATATTTTTGTAGCTATGTGGTTTACGTTTTTCAAGGTTTCAACTTTGTGAAGTCAAAAGAACGTAACATCATAATATTTCTGATAACTTTTACTCCAAAATTTTAATTTATAAAAAAAGAAAAAAAAAAAAAAAAACAGTTTCTATTTTATTTAAACATAAGAAACATTAGTTAATATAATAGTTATTTTTTGAGCTACAACTCTGAAAATTTGTGATTAGACGTTAACTATATTTCATCAAAAAACCCAAATTTGTAAATTTTCATGTTACGTTGGTT
The DNA here is from genome assembly GCA_001735545.1 of Phormia regina. Classification (NCBI taxonomy): domain Eukaryota; kingdom Metazoa; phylum Arthropoda; class Insecta; order Diptera; family Calliphoridae; genus Phormia; species Phormia regina. Next base: position 9,783 of record MINK01189388.1, on the reverse strand, counting down.
TCTATTTTCGGTGGCGATATGTAGAGCTATTTTCTTTGAGAATACAGATAATTTGGTAACAGTAAATAACAACGAGTGGAAATGTGACCGGTATTCAAATATCGTTTCCCTTTGTACCGGTATATACCGGTATTTTAGTTTTGGTATTTTAAAAATATAATTTTTTCAACATAATATGATATTGTTAAATAATTGTTCATATAATTTACTTGAGGAAATAAGAAAGGTAAAATTATTTTTAATAATAAGAGTATATTTATAGAATTTTATTTTAAAAAGGACTTTTATTGCTTGTTTCTTGGTAATATCGTTTACAATATGAATATTTTAAAAGAGTTTAAGTGCCTTCATTTTGATAAGAAGTTTTAGGAAACACAAAAAAATTTTACAGCAAAAGTTTTCATTGAAGTCAGAAAATATTCAATGATACAAAAATATATGTTAACTAGATTGTATTAACAAGTATATAAAACATAACAGTATTAACTAAACATAACATCAATCATGTGATGTTAATATTTTTGAAGACCCAATTTCTCTCTAAGATATTTTAGTCGTTGAGGTTGCAATGGTTTTGTCATAATATCTGCCAATTGTTCTTGAGTAGGAATTTGTTTTATTTCTAATTTCCGCTCAATAACTTTTTCGCGAACAAAGAAATGTTTGAGAGCAATATTTTTGGTCCTTCGGTGATATTCGGGATTTTGTGCAAGTCTAACGGCAGCTGAATTGTCAACAAATAAAACGGGAATTTTAACCAATAGTTTCTGCATACAAACGGTTTAACCAAATAATTTCTTTTGTTGCTTCAGTTGCTGCGACTACTTCGGCTTCTGTTGTGGATGTTGCTACCATTGTTTGTCATTGACTAAGCCACGTTATAGCACCACCGACAAATTTTATTAAAACTACGGATGTAGATCTTCCGGTTTTAGAACAGCCCCCGAAGTCTGCATCACTTTAACATTCCAAATTAGGACTCTCCTTTCTATCATATGTAATATCATAATTTAGAGTACCCGCAATGTATCTAAAGACCCTTTTAAGGCGTATTATGTCAGTGTGGGAAGGGTTTTCCAGAGTTCTAGATAGAAAACCAACACTATATGGTCTAGTTCCAAGCATCAAATACATAATTCCACCAACTGCTTCTCTGCAAGGGAATTTTGTCTCTTTATTACTATCTTTTTCTTCCCCTGAATTTGAATTTTCTGAATTTTTAAGCATCGGCGTTAAAACACTTTGCAGTCTGAAAAAGTAAATTTTTCTAACAGTTTATTAGCATAAGATTCTTGACTTATAGTTTTCTTGTCTTCATATCTTCTGATTTCAAGTCCAAGGAAATATGATGCATCTTTGGAGTCAATCTTGAATTCCTTCTTCAATTCATTTAAAAATCAATTCAGATCATTTATATAAGTAGCTACCAATAATCCATCATCAACATAAAGTGAAAGAATAACTTTCTTTCCATTCACTACCCATATATACAAACAAGGATCAGACTCACATAATTTAAATCCAAGTTTTAAAAGATAATTACCGAATCTTTGGTTCCAACATCTTGGTGCTTGTTTAAGTCTATATAAGCTTCGATTTAGTTTACATACCTTTTTGCTACCGTCTTCAAATCCTTCTGCTTTTTTCATAAAGATTATTTCTTATAACTGTCCATACAAAAATGCAGTTGACACATCAAATTGAGCAAGGTGCATATTTTGGCTTGCAGCTATACTTAAAACAGCTCTAATAGTCCCCAATTTCCAACAAGGCTAAAAGTTTCACTGTAATCAATACCTTCCCTTTGAGGAAATACTTTGAATACCAGCCTCGCTTTATACTTGTCAATAGACTCATCCGGATTCATCTTTAATTTGTAAATCCACTTTGAGGAAAGGACCTTTGTTCCTTTTGGTAAAAATTCCATATCCCATGCTTTATTTTCTTTCAGTAAATTCATTTCTGATTTCATGGCTTCTTTCCACTGTGAATTTTGTTTACTGTTAATTGCATCATTATATGTGACTGGAGTTTCTATTTCGTTCATATAATCTTCCGAAATCATAACATAATCTTCATACCTTGGATTCGATATTAGAGTTCTATTCCTGATTCTCTAGGCCTTTTTCTTCCGCTATTTTTTTCTACCTCACTATCTACAACTTCTATAGAACGGTCATCATCTTGAATTTCATCTAGTGAACTACACTGGTGCATATTCCTATAAACGCAATTAATTTTTTTCTGTATTATTGTTATATCTTTGTTGTTCTCATTCAAAAGCAAAATTTANNACTATTTAGAGAGAAACCTTAACGGTACTTTTAAAGTATAAACAATTTCTGTTTTTCTATTTTGTTTTGCCTTAATTATGCGACATGTTCTTGTGTATTTAGATGAAGATTCGTATAAAAACGCCATCGAATTGTTTTAAAAAGTGCCAAAACATACAATCATTTATCAATTTTCAGTTCTTTTTCAACCAAAGGTACGATTATATAGTAATATTCAATTTACTGGAACTTTCCTATTTTAATAATAAATTCATCACTTTTTTAAAGTGCCCTAAGGGAACTTTTTGTCCGATCAAGAAAAGATTCCAATTAAATTTTTCACGACCAAGATGCTCAATAGAGAAATTGGACGTAAAATCGGTCGTTCGGAAGTGTGTGCGAAATTTCCTTAAAAAGGGTCACAAATATGGACGTCGCAAATCAACAAAGGGTAATACAAAACTAACAGAGAGACAACTTAATCTAAGTGAAACAACAGAAGCAACCGCAAACAATTAAATTCCACACAAATAAGGAATAAATTAATCACTACCTGTGACTTCCAACCACGTTGCAACATTTTTACGAAACCATGAAAACATAAAAGGACAAAGCCGAACATGTAAAACCAATGCTAAAAACACCATTAAAGAAAATCTCAAATGCGCAAGAAAGAAAATATATCAAATGGACAGTATGAGTGGAAAAAAGTAGATTTTCTCTGAAAATACTCATGTATTTGCACGATTTGAATCTAAGATGTTCGGGTCAAAACGAATTCAGTGGTGCATGTTATGTTATTGGGCAGGTTTTCTGCAGTTGGCAAGTCGAAAATAGTTTTGTTCCGACAAAAAATGAAATAGTTCGATTAATACAACTGTTGATGATACTCTTCTCTCTTTTATGGACGAAATGGATGATAATGAAAATTGCATTTTCAACAAGTTATTTATCTGCATTTCAACTCTTTCTAGTGCAATCCAAATCTTGTTCACATGAACATGGCATTCTTTGTGGACGGCAACGGCTTGTAGTTCCGGACTTAAACCCAATGGGAAAACCTTGTGGGGATACATGGCCCGTAGTTCTATGCAAATATGCCCAGAATGGAAGCATAAGACTTGACAGAGCTCAAAACTAGAATTAAACAAGTCTGGGAGGAAATTGATTCCCGATCTGCTTAAAAAATTACGTGGATCCAACTGCCAGAAACGTATTTTTTGAAACAATCCATTAACAAAAGATCATCCCACACATTATTAATAATTGCTACAATGGCCCAAACATTAAAGTGCGTTTATAGGAAAATACCCTTAAAAATGCCTGTTCAATATTGAAAATTAAGTAAAAAAAAAAAATTTAAAGTAAAATGAATTTTTTGTAAACAATAATTTAAGTGAAGTCTTAAATAATTAATACACAAATTTATAGCCCCCTGAATATTTTCTTGTTTAATTTTTACCTTTTTTTAAAAAAAAAGTAGAGTGCGAATATGCTCCAGTGTATAAATACTTTGATTATCTTCTGATATATCATCAAATATTTCTATTGGCATTTCATCTTGTTCGACTGTAGTCTCATCATTATTTTGTCCTTCTATATTTTCAAGTGGTGGTTTATATTGTTTCATTTCTAATTCAACTCTCTCATTCTCTTTGTTTTCTTTTCTTTCATCACAATTTTTTATTGTTTCATTAAATTTTACGTCTCTTGATAAAATTAAACTTTTATTCTCTTTACTGTAAATTCGATATCGTTCATCTTCATCATATCCAATAAGATATCCTTTTTCAGCTTTATAGTCCATTTTCTTTCTTTTCTGACTAGGCACGTGGGCATAGCATTCGCAACCAATAACTCTTAGGTGTTTAATTCTTGGTCTCTTACCTATCCAAAGCTCGTATGGACTTTTACCGTCAACAGAAGATTTTCCAGTGCGATTTAATATATAAATAGAAGTTTTAACCAGTTCTGCCCAGATAGCATCAGGAAAATTTGCATCTTTATTGGAGTATTTAAAGGGCCTAGCCATTTCTATTACAGTTCTATTTTCTCTTTCACTTCCACCATTTTGTTCCGGTGCCTATTTTTTACTCAAAATTGATTATCAAATTCTCCACCATTGTCAGTTAAAAATTCTTTAATTGAATGACCTTGAGTTCTTGCTAAGTTTAATACTATTCGCAAAGTATCTTTTACCTCAGACTTTTGTTTAAGTGAGCAACCAAAACGATATTTGGTAAACGCATCTTTATAAATTACTAAGTACTTCTTTTCACTAAAAGATTGAACAAAAGGACCGCATAAGGCAGAAATCAATTCTCCAGGACTTGTAGCTTTTATTATTTGCCCAAAAGGCCTTCGATGAATCTTACCATAAATACATGGTTCACAAATTTCATCGCTTATTTTAACGTCAATGTTCAAAAAATACTTTAACAATTTTTGGATATGGCGTTAATCCTGATGTCCCCAGCGTTCATGATATAACTGTAGTAATGAATCTTTTTCTACAGAATAAACTTCATTGAATTTTGGAACTATTGCTTTAATATTAGCTCTATATAATGAACCTCCTACCTTACGAGTGCCACTTAATAAACTTTTATTGTTTACCATAAATAAACAATTTGTTGAGGTTGACTTAAATTCACTATTTCTATGCTGATCGTGAGCCATGAGTACCGAAAACAGATTTCTATTAATTTGAGGTACATACCAGACATCGAATAAATTCATTATAATTGTTTTGTTATTCACAAGCGATTCCATTTCTACAGTTACTTTACCGATTGCTTCTAAAATGTCTTTTCCAGCTGCTATTATCTTTCGTGGGCTTTCAAACTTCTCAACATTTTTAAAAATATTTTTGTTGTGGCGCCATTATCGATCCACCAGTCGTCACTGTTATCATCTTGAACTGCATTTACTTCCTCACAAATTACTTGCAATTTATCATGGACCATAGATTTTACTTCTCCAGTTTTTTGCTTTATTGGCTTACCATCTTTTAACCACTTCCTACAATCTCGAACCCAGTGACCCTTCTTTTTACAATAATTACAAATATCTGCCTTCTTATTTTAATAATTGGTCGATTTTTGAAAACCCTCGGCTATCTTGCTCTTCGAGTATCTCAAAACTAAAGCTTCCTCAGTACACTTCAGAATTACCAAAATTTCTTTGAAACATACAAAGTTGTGTAGACATCTCATCAAATGTTTTTTCCTCGTTCTTGGAAAGTAACATCCAACTAGATTTAAATGTTTAGAATTGATGTGGCAATATTTATTTGCTTATCTGTAAAGATCTAAATTTGCTTTGTATTTTCTTATCTCCTCAGCGCTTGCATTTTCATCCAATGGTGTCGGCTTTAATAGAATTCGACCAATCACATCTAGAGCTCCTTCGTGATAGTCAAGAATATCTCGAATTTTTCTCATCCACATTGGCCATCTCTGTCTCTTTTTGCAGTGGCTTCAAATGTTTTGAAAAATCCATATTTTTTATTTTTATTTAAATAAATCTTCTAATTTATTTATTTCTTTAAAAAAAAAAATTCTTGAAAAATTTTATTTTATTTGAAAACTAATTTTTCAAAAACTACTGCCTGAGCCCATAACCTTTTACAGCAAACGTTTTTATTGAAGTCAGAAAATATTCAATGATACAAAAATATATATTAACTAGATTGTATTAACAAATATATAAAACATAACAAAATTAACTAAACATAACATCAATAAATAACTTCAACAAAAATGTATTATCGAAGATGTGGGCATTTCAACTTAAGATAATCTCCCAATTATTTATAATATGAGATAAAGATAGTTTCTTAGTTGACTGTCTGTCATTTGCTTCTATGAAGATTCTCTCCATAATTTTGGTTTCATAAAGGCCGAAAAATTTCCTTTAGAAATTTTGTCCGTTAATCCCGAAAAATTTTTAACAAACAAATATATTTTCAAAATTTTTAACGAATAATTATAATGTGCTAACTCCAGCTGGGAACTACTTAGAAAATTTATTATTCTTTTAATTACTTGTATGGAATGAAAGAAGCAAATAAAAACTTAAACCCATTGAAAGGATCTTGTAAGAATTTTAAATATACTATATAAATTTATGATTAGCGTGTATAATATCCGGGATTAATCTGTTGAAAAAAAAAAACATTAAAAAAGTAAAGAGCATGACTATCTTTTTCTCCATATCAATGACAAATTTATATAGTTTATATAGACTATATTGTTGTTGACATTTTTTGAAAATATTTTTTAATAATTTAGGTACGTTTAAATATCAGATACACTTTTATCATTTTCAGTAGTTGATGGGATCATTCTATTGAAGCTATAAACAATTTTATAACATTTGAACTCGCATTTCTATATTTGTAAGTGCACTTTTAATAAATTATTTTTCAAAGATATTTTCGAAAAAATTTTTTTATATAATTTTCTGATTCAAATATCACATTCTTGACACATTTGATAACAATTGTGCCGAAGTCCAGAACTGTTCAGATCCGAAAAATCATTAGAGTAACAATCATATTTAAATCTTATAAAGGATTTATATCTGGGACCCCAGGAAGTCGAAATTTTGTTCCCGCTATCAAGCAAAATCGAAAAGTCTGTGAAAATATTCTCCTGCGACTATTACATTCGAATTTCTTACTTTTACTGGTACGTCGATTTGATTATTGGGACTTAATAAGTACTTTTTTGTTGTGGCAACATTAATTAAACGATTTTTGTCTGTATTAGAAAACTTGTTCACTCTTTTAACCAATTTTTCTTTTTAAAAAAACGAGTTTAATATTCCAATGCTTCCATGCTTTGTAGCCATAAAAGAAGTATTTATAAAAATCATACGAGATTCTCTAACGTTAAATATTCATATTTTTAAAAATTTGAAGTGCATATTTATTAAATACCATATGTAATTTAATAAGTTTTTGCGAAATTCAAGTAAACATCATTCCAAAAATTAACTTTTTACGGTGTCATGTAGTTTTTTCAATAATTACGGTATTTACCGGTATTTCAGTTTCGGTACCGGTATACCGTTACCTATATAATTCCAAATACCGTTATCGATACCGTTACCGAAATAAAAATAAATTTAATACCGATAACGTTATTCGTTTCGGTTTCCAACCTTGCTTTAAATCCATTAATAGAAATATGTGAATACTTAGGAAAGGATAAAGATTTACTTAAATGTGGGGAAATAAAAATATAGATATTTTGAAAAGCATATAAAAATATTCATAATTTTCTAATTAATTATTAAAGCAACGCTAAAGGCAAAAGTTGCAATTTTGAAAAATATAGTCATATATAAAATAAATTGGAAGTACAAAAGTATAAAGGGGAATATTTCTGAAATGAGGCATGAAATTGAATCTTTTTATAAAAGATCGAAGAATATATATGCTAAAGGATAAACTTAATTTTTTGGTATTTAGATATAAACTAATCAAAAGGCCCAGTTTGGGGTTTTTGGAGAAAATACGAATTTTTTAATTATAATAACGTATTATATTATAAATATATCTTTATGAAATGTGGATCTTATTAATATAAAACCAAATTTCAATCAGGGGTAGGGTTTTCCTGAATTCCAAAAAAAGGAAAAACTAATGAATATTCCCAAAAGTGGGATTTTTACGTTTTTGGCTATAGAATCCACATTTTCCCGAAGTCCCGTAGATTTTGATTTAAAACTTTTAACAATATATTGAAGATTCTTAAATGGATTCCGCTTGTCGATTTGGTATTTGAGAAAATATAGTCTAAATTCAAAAATTTTACATAAAATGGTTAGAATTCGGGTGTGTATGTACCTAAACAATTTGTGTTATTTGTTTTTTTTTTTATCTTATAGTCATCCCTGTCAAGTTTCCTTTCAGAAAAGTGCAAAATTATTTTATGTTGCTAAAGAAAATTTTATTTAAGAGATAAAGCATGTAGATACTTTTCAGCCAAAAAACGAAAAAATCGTCTTTTTTTGTAATTTTCAAATTCAAAATTGTTTATTTTTGACTCGTTATATATATTGCATTAAATTTTTTTATATATATAAAAAAAACTAGAATATATATGACAATAAAAAACTGGACCAGGAATGTGCAAAGTTATGGTGCTTAAAAATTCAAACGCAAATAATTCGAAAAGAGATAAAGAGAACACGCAAGCATGTTTTTTACAGGTCTTATCAGAGCCTACAACAGTATATAAAAATATTTGAAATCGAACAAGAAACAAAAATTTGGCAAGTGAATAATTTTTTTTTTATGTCAGAGGTACCTAACTTTGAGCCCCCTTAGCTCCGCCACTAAGAGGTTTGTTGTGTCTCCCTTCCAAATTTAACATTGTACACTCCTCTGATACATTATCAAAATTTTAAGGAAACCTCGATTACCTTGTGTAAAAACAAATTACATAAACATTTTTCACTTAAACTTAATTTATTATAAAAATAAACATTTCCTTATAAACACACTTGTATTATGCTTGAAAAGTAAAATAAAATTCAAATAATTAAAAAACAAACAAAAAACCTCAATTATTTGGGTTTTATTTGTTTAAATATTTATGTGTTAAAATTTCAAATATATATTTTTTAAGAAAAAGATTAAAAATTTTTTTCTTTGCCAAAAATATGAAAAAATTCCCAACAATTTTTTATCGAGCCCCCGACATGATTGTGTTAGAGACGTTGTTTTCCATAAAACAGGACAATCCTAATGTATATGTACAAAGGCAACATGTTAGTTAATATGTACATCTTAAAATTCAATACTTTTTAGATATTTATATTTAATACTATTTCTATGTATACGTAACTAACTAAGACTTGAGTAACATAATCAACGGTCTATAATTTATAGGAAATAAATGACTAGATAAAAAAACTAACTTTTATCATTATGAAATTTAATAAATTTATTTGCATATTATTAAGTATTTTGTTGAATTTCTTAAAACTTACCCAATGCTGGCGTTTGTCCCAACCATCCACTAGCCCATCCAGGTGTTGCTGTTTGGTGAGAACCACCAAGATTCTGACGCTGTTGTGCCAACAATCTAACAGTCAGACAATATGTTAAAAGCATAACACCCAATGGTATATAAAAACAAACTATTGATCCCACTAGTTTGTATACAGGATCCGGTATCTGACATGTTCCATTAACCAGGACTGAGGCATGATCCTTTAGAAGACAAAAAAACACAATTTGGAATAAAAACCATAAAAACTCTTACGAACATTAGAGTTGATAAAACTTTTGTAGGAAGACTCCTCAAACGATAGGTAAAAATCAACTTAATATGAGCGATTAAAAGTCACGAGTCTAGAACATTTCAACCAAAAAATGGTATTGAGTTTTATCTTGAAATGGATATCAAAAAATTCGTAATTTTAAGCAAATTATTATGCACGATATATATATATATATATATATATATATATATATATATATATATATATATATATA
>MINK01189378.1:6325-35682 GCA_001735545.1 Phormia regina | reverse complement strand
TCATATCATTTTGACATTGTGAGGAGTAGTTTTACACTAACAAAATACAAGGAATTGTTGTTTTTGTAGATGTGCAAGTACTTTATAATTATGCTATGGTTCAAACAAGAGGTTCAAGATAAGCCGCCGATGCCCTTAAAATTGTTTGGCGAAGGTCTCTGTCTATGTGTCAAAAGACTGTAGAACAAAACATCTGTTATGTAAAAAAAAAACAACACAACAAAAAGCAATTGCAGTGCAATACCGGTAAATTGGTGGATAATTGCTTCTAACAATAGAAAAAAAAAATAAGTAAAACTAATTATCGAATATGTATTCATCGGCTAAAAAGCTACAAAGAATCTTATCTTCAAGAGAAATACGCAAAACATTTATAGATTATTTTACCAAACAACATGATCACAAATTTGTACGTTCTAGTCCAGTGGTACCGTTTTGTGATCCGACAGTAGCATTTGTTAATGCAGGCATGAACCAGGTGAGATTAATAACAATTCTATATTAATATTTCATCATTAAATTTGTTAATTTAACAGTTTAAATCAGTATTTTTGGGCACTACTCAAGCTCCCTACAAAAGAGTGGCCAATTCACAAAAATGTGTAAGAGTTGGTGGTAAACACAATGATTTGTCAGTGGTGGGTGAGGATAGCTATCATCATACCTTCTTTGAGATGTTAGGTAATTGGTCTTTTGGCGATTATTTTAAGGTATTAATATTTAGAAACTATTTCTAAGCTAATTTTTATTCAAGTTTTGGTTTGCTTTCTAGAGAGAGGCTTGTTCCATGGCTTTGGAACTACTTAGAGGTCCTTACAATATTGATACTTCACGCCTTTATGTGACGTATTTTGCTGGCGATAAAGTTTTGGGTTTACCCGCCGATTTAGAATGTTTTGATATATGGAGAAGCTTGGGGTGCTTTTGAGACTTAATTATACTTTTTGTTTTTAATTTAAATTCTTTGCTTTATTTTAGTTTTCCCTCTTCGCGCATTTTGCCTTTTGGTAGTAAAGATAATTTTTGGGAAATGGGTGCTACTGGTCCATGTGGTCCATGTACAGAAATTCATATAGATCATCGTCCAGATTTGGCTTCTCCAGAGGAAAGAGCAAAGCTGGTGAATGCTGGTAGACCAGATTTAACAGAATTATGGAATTTAGTATTTATACAGTATAATCGGTAATTTGGATGTCAATTTTCATTAAAGGAAAAAATACAAAATAATTATATGTTTTCCTTTAGCAAAGAAGACGGCACCATCACCCAGTTGCCAGCTAAACATGTTGATACTGGGATGGGATTTGAAAGACTAACAGCTATTTTACAAAATAAATCTTCTAATTATGACACCGACTTATTTGTACCTATATTTAATGTCATACAAAAGGTAATTTGTTTTACAAAAAAGTATATATCAATAATTTACAAAACAATACAAACTCTTTATAATAGATATCCAAAGCACCCGAATATAGTGGTACATTTCCCTCTAACACAGATGCTGCTACTTTAGATACAGGCTATAGAATTTTAGCTGATCATGCTCGTATGGTTACTGTATGTTTAGCAGACGGTATGTTACCCGATCAAAAGTAAGTCGCGTATAAAATAAAGAAGAAAATAATAAAATTAGTTAACTTTTTTTTACTTTATAGTCAAAAACTTAGACGAGTTTTACGCAAGGCCTTAACAGTATCCGAAAATATATTTGCAAATGAAAAATTGCTAGCTCAGTTAATACCCGTTGTAGTGGATTCTTTAGGTTCCGCTTATCCTGAAATACCTAATAAGCAATCTGCAATTTTGGAATTAATAACCCATGAGCAAGAAGTATTTAAAGCCTTGCGTGAAAGTTCTTCTAAAGCTTTCACAGAAGTTCTTACTGAATTTCCCAATTTAGAGGATATTGATTTAATGGAATGTCCCGGTTTTGTTCCAGCTTATAGAGAATTCCAGGCCATAAAGGATACTTTTAAAAATAATAATATTCCAGGAGATTTTCTACATAAATTAACTGATACTTATGGTTTGACGGAAGAGCATTTTCAAAAATTAGCTCAACTAGAAGAGATGACTTATAATGTTGCTGAATATCAAGAGGCTTTGACTAAGGCTAAAGAAAAAGCTAAGGGGTTATTGAACTCTAAACAATATTCTGACCAATTAATGCAAAGTATTAAAGAATCTTTAGTAGAACTAACTAAAAATCTGCCAGCTACTAACAATCAATACAAATACGACTATAGTTATGATACACAGGAAAAAAGGTATATAATACCTGATCTAAAAACTAAAGTATTGGGTATTTTATATAATGATGTTAGTGTACAGGAAGTAGTCTGTAATGGCATGACTAATACACAAGATATAGTATCGATTGTTACAGATTCAAGTAATTTTTATTACGAATCTGGAGGACAGGAATCTGACAAAGGAGTTATTTTTATAAAAACTTTAGCAGATGGTTGGCAAGATCTGAAAGTTTCTAATGTACGTTATATTAATGATTGTGTAGTTCACACTTGTGAATTGCCGGCGGAAAAGGCTCATTTTACTTTGGGCGTAGGAGATGAGGTGCTATTACAGGTGGATAGAGGTCACCGTCAAAGAAATATTTGTCATCATACAGGTAATTTTTTTTTTTTTTAAGGGTGGACAAAACTTATTCTCATTATTGCAAGATAAAAAAAAAATATCCTAAATAAAAAACCGCTTTAATAAAAGAAATTTTTTAAAGCAAAAAAACGACATAAATCTTTATAAAATAACAAAATGTTATTTTGCAAAAACATTGAAGAAATCTAAAATGACGACTTTATTGCCATATTTGAGATATTTTGCTTTTGCGATTTTTAACGTATAAGTTTTTTTATATTAGCTATTAAAATTAGCAAAAAACATAAGACAAAAAATTACCTATTAAAGAGAAAACACTAAAGCAAAAATAAAAAACCTCAAAATAAAAAATCGCAAAAAAGGAAAAATAGCTAAAACATCAAAATTGAAAAAATCTTCGAAATGTCGCCAAATTTAAAAAAAAAAAATATAGAAAAAAAATAAATTAAAAAGCTTTTTTTATTACTTAAACTAAAAAATAAAAAAGTCAAAATACAATTGAAAAAATCGTTAATAGGAACAAAATAACCAAATGAAAAAATTTTAGAAGTGACCAACACTTAAAATAAAATTACAACTTTTTGTAATTTTACGTTTTTGGTGATTTTTTAATTTTATGTATTAAAAAAATAAAAAACTAAATCAAATTATTAAATTAATTAAATAATAAAAAAAAAGAGTCACCAAAAGTGAAGCAAAAGTTTTAGTTATTTTCCAGTTATGGCAAAAGGAATTTGCAAAATTAAAAAAATATCGTCTACTTTTTATGAGAAAAGTCGTAACAGTTACGGTTCTGTTTATTATTTTTAATTTATATCTATATTATCTGTATATTTATTATCTATCTATATTTACATCTAGCTACTCATTTGCTAAATGGTGCTATTAGGTCTTTATTTAATAAAGTCACTTATCAGGTGTCTAGTGCAGTTACGAGTGAGTATTGTAAGCTTGAAGTGGGTTTAATTGGCAAACGTATAACTAATGAGGATGTGATTAAAATAGAGGAACTTATCAAGTAAGAAAATCATTTGGTATATACTGTTAATAATTATTATTTTACATGAATATTTTTTATTTTACTTTATATTCTTAGCCAAGTTATCTCCTCCTCTACACCAGTCCAAGTACAACTTTGTAATGCCGCCGATATTTTACAACAAAATGATGTTACAATGGTACCGGGTGAAATTTATCCCGAAACCGGTTTACGTTTAGTAAGCGTAAATTGTGATAATTTAGAATTACTCTCAAAAGAATTGTGCTGTGGTACACACGTCACAAACACTCAGGAATTAGAATCTTTTTGTATAACAAATCTAAAGCAAACAAATCGAGCACGTTATGCCTTTACAGCGGTAGCCGGAGAAGCAGCTGAAAAAGTAATTACTTTGAAATTTTTACTGAAGAATAAATTTAATTTTTAATTCAAAAATTCTTTCAAGGTTTTTAAAGTAGCTGCCTTATTAAAACATCGTATCAATATGTTGGAAAAAGAATTTAAGACTGATAAACTCTCAAATGCTACAGAAATAGAATTACAAAAAATACGCCACAATATTTTGCATCTAGATATTCAATTGCCATATATTTTCAAAATGGAAACATTGGAACGTATCAATGATATTTTAAAAAAGCTTAAGGAAGCAGCAAGAACAAATATAAAGTAAGTATACAATTTTTAAGAAGAGAAGCCAAAATCAAAATCCAATATTTTTTAGAGAATTTGTAGAAGTTGAAATGCGCAATGTTCTACAAGAAAACCCCTTAGAAACACATCCGTTTATATTACACTACATCTCAAGTTCAGCTTTAATGGAAGAGGTGCCTCTACAAAAAGCCACAAAACTTTGTACCGATCGCCCTATATTAGTTATTAGTAAAAGTGATAATATTGTTAAAGCCAGATGTTGTGTACCCGAGGTATAATTTGGAATTTAAATAATTTTTATATTATTAATTTAAAATTTTTGAATTAGGAATTCCAAACTGAAAATTTCAATGCCGAAAAATGGTTAAAAGAATTTGCTTCAATCTTCAAATCTCAAGTAGCCGCACCGAAGGGACAAAATCCTCTTGAAGTCTGTAACATGAAGGGTAAGAAGACCTCAACACAATTTGAAGAACAATTAGAAATTGCCATGTGTAAAGCCCAAGAATATGCTGTAAAATATTTAAAGTAATAATGTTTTGTTATTTAGTATTTTAAGAGAGAAATACAATTTTATTTTAGTATTTCGTTTGACAATTTATTTGTAATGAATCATTACATATGATGTATTTTATAGAGTTTTGATTTTAATAAAATATTGCCAAAAGAAAGTATTTTTTGTCTTTTTAACACAATTTATATAGTATTATTGATTTTTTACATTTTATGAGCTTAATTGTAATTTACAAAATAATAATTTACTTACAACTAAATTATTGTAATTTTAGTTTTATAAATTAACCACGATAGTCGGGATCATTGTGTTCTTCTTCATATTCCTCTTCATCTTCGTCATCATCTAAAATAAAAGAAGAAATAGAAATGAGAAATTATAATTTTTTTTTTTTTTTATATTTCTTCGCCTTGTTAATGTTATTTGAAGTATACAGCGAAAAAATTATACCATCAGTATGTTTTCAACTTACAAGATTTCAAAATTCAAATACATAACTTTAATTTTCAGTGTAGCTACAGAATTAAATAAAACACTAAAATCAAATAAACTTTCAACTTACCATGTTCACGTCTCTTACGAGCATAGGCCCGCTTAGAACTCACTGGTGCCTGATCAGTTTCTCCATGTACCAAAGAATTACGATACAATGTTAAAGGTTGATATTCTTCTGGTTTACTAGATGGCATTCCCGGTGAAATACGGCGATCCAAAAAGTTCAATATAACTTTTTTATCCTGTTTCAATAATTTATGATTAAATTCATTAAGCACTTCAAGGAAAAGCAAACGCTTTGGCGCTGCCACAGGATCTTCGGGTACATCACCGACAGCAAATAAAATACCAGCACGATGAAGAGCAATAATGGGTTCTCGATTTTTAATGGCATCAAAACCAAATGTTAATGCAAAACGTTTAGCTAATTCTTTGAG
This sequence comes from Phormia regina, assembly GCA_001735545.1. NCBI lineage: Eukaryota > Metazoa > Arthropoda > Insecta > Diptera > Calliphoridae > Phormia > Phormia regina. The sequence continues at coordinate 29,966 of MINK01189378.1, read as the reverse complement.
TTCACTAAATTCATGAGAATTTTTAGAGACAATTTCATTTTCCGACTGACTTTGTAGATCTTTGAAAACGGCTATTAAACTCAAAAGTAAAGTTAAGGCAAAATTAACTTTATTGATTTCACGAGCCTTGCCCAAGGTAGCCTTAATAATATCACCATATTCATTATAGCACTAGAATATAAACAGAAAAGAAAAACAAGTTTCAAAAACACTATTACAGATATACAGTCTTATTTCTATATAAATAAAAATTACCTTAACATAATATTTAAACATGCCAGCGGCACTTTTTGTGGGTATGATATTGTAGACCACCAGTTTGCAATATGAAGCCAAGAAGTTACGTTTTTTATGCAGCTCCATAATACGAATTTCATCTTGAAGATCTTTGTTTTAAAAAAAATTCACCTTAAAAAATTTTAAGATTTAATGGGATTTATAAATACCTTCTTGCTTCAAAGAAAAAACATAGTGTTGTACAAAATTATTCAAAACTAGTTGTTCATCCAATGTAGATTTATATTCCAAAGTTCGAACATTAGGATTTTCATTACGTGACAATTGATCAGAAAAGGTTATTAATAAATCGCATATTGATTGATAGGCCTAAAAGATACCAAAAGAAATTTTAATTCAAATATATAAATATTATTGGAAATATTAAACTATATACCAACCGCTTCTTGTATTTGTTCTGTGGGACCATCACGTGTTAGTTCATAACAGGCAAACATATATTTATCCAAATTCTTTCTTAATTCGGCCACAGCTTCGGGTATTTGTGAAGTTTCACACTGATTTTCTATGTAATATAAACCCCAACTTATGGAGAAATAACAAGCTTCTATGCAATACACTAAAGCTTCATTGGGTAAATTACGTCCGGGATTTTCTTTGGACTGACACTCATCTACATCCTGATAGATCGAATCAAATAAATTCCAAGGATTTAAATTGTGTGAAGAATATAAAATAGAAACCACTTTTAAAGAACTTATAACATTATAAATTTCATCTTCATTGGGTAATTCTTCGCCAGCTATTAAATTACGCCAATCTTCTATGGAATCTTTATATTTATTCACAGCATTGTCTATAATATTTGAACGAGCCACATCACATCTGGTGTATGTAGCGCTGCCTTCTCTACACAAATACTCTAAAGTTTTGGCACAAGTCTCTAAAACATCACGATCATTGTGTACCGACATTATATAACTCATTTTATCTAGTAATGCCTGTAAATTGGCTTCCTGACGATTTGTGGTATAAATGTCTAATTCAAAATATTGCGGTACAGATAATAGATTTGTCAGTTTCTCACTGTCCGCTTGATATTTCTCCAATAATGAGGGTAAAGTTACTATGAAATGTTCTGTTAAACGAACTTTTTCATCTTGTATGGCTTTAAGCTCTTTAGCACTTAAAGATATTTTACGATTACTAGCACGACCAACAGGAGCTTCTCCGGTTGCCGCCTGTTTTACACTACTAACCATTATTTCGATTAATGTAGATTCTTGTTTATTATCTAAAACTTCTTCATTAGGTCCAGGCTCTTCTAGTAATAAATCTGTCATACATTCCCAATCTTTAACCATGGGGTTATTATCCATGAATGAATCGACTAAATAAGCACCATGTTCATGCAATTCTGATTCAATCATAAATTGAACTAAATCACGTATGAGAGGAGTATTGGGTAAACGAAGTTTGCCTCTCTTAGTTTTAGTTTCTTCCATATCGGCAGTTAAATGAAATAGACGTACATTAAGAAAATCAGCAGCAGCCTGTGCTACACCACGATGTGAGGAATACACTAATTCATAAACAATTTCACAATCTTTATCGGCCAATATATCGGGATGAATTCTATTGTATGTTTAAAATACAAATATAGATTTTACATGAAAATTTATAAAAAAATATATACCTATTTTTACTTACTTTAATATACTTATTACCAATTTAACTGCATGTACGGCGACTTCAAATTCTTTATCCAACGTCATGGCTACAATACGATCTTTGAATTTAGAGGTAAACAATTCCAATTTGCCTTTAAGTTCTTCTTTATCATATAAAGGTAATAAAGCTTGTAGACATCGCAAACGTACTTCTCCCACTTTGTCGTGAAGAGTCCAACCTATATACTTAAGATATGAATCATCTAAAAAGTTTTGGGGATAATTTTCCATCCAGACGCCAATTTCAGCCATACAAATAGCTCTAATATCGGGAAGGGTATCTCTAAAAATATATAAAAATAAATTGAATTTAAAATATATATATAAAAAACCAAAAGTATTACCGGTAACGATGTACAAATACAGATTTAAACATATAAGTTAACATATTTTTAATTTCATCCATATTTTCCTCCAGTTCAGCACGTTTAGCCATTAAGGATTCTAAACGATCCGAGGCACGACGATCGCGGGACTAGGAAACATCAAATATAATTTAAAATTAAATAAAATTTCTATTATTATTATAGAAGTCACTACAGAATAGGACTATTTATTATTAGTTTTTTATGTTTTTTTTATGGCTGAGGAGCCATAGATATTTTGTAACTCAAAATAATATACCTTGAGACGTTCAGCTTCATATTGTTTAGCAGCATTTTCGAAATTATTTGAAACCAGTAAAGCCACATCCACTAAAGCGGTCATAAGTTTCATGGCTAAAAACAAATATAAAAATAAAAAATTCTTTTCTTTTTTATAAAATAATCTCTTACCAGCCAAAGTGGCGGTGTGTCTGAAAGCTCTTACTTGAGAATCAGATAAACCGGTCAATAGAGATATAACATTATCCATTAAAAACTGATCATATATTATAGAGTATTGACATTGCTTAACCAAAGTTTGTACAAAATCACAAAAATTCATTTTGAATTTTTTCCATTGTTGACCGGGAATAATTAAAGGATATTCACCACTTTCCTAATTTTAAAATAGAATTGGTTAAACACGTTCTTTTTTATTGAAATAATTATTTTTGATACCTCATCAAATTCTTCAGTCATTTTTCTAATAACAGCGGTATGATCCATGGGATGTTCGGTATCTTCAGGAATTTTACCCTTACAACCACTAGCATTAATAAAAAACTGCAATAGAGCTATAAGAGCTGTATCACGATTTATTTTATATTGTTCTATCCAATCGTCTACTATGCTGGCAATGGGAGATTTTGAATGTCGTACTATAAAGTATAAACTATTTTCATCAGTTGTAACATCACGTTCCATATCAATACGTTCTTGTTCTTTGTCAACATGTTCTTTTCGGGGTCGTTCAATTTTTTCGCGGCGTCCAGTACCCTCTCCTGGTGGTTTACGTGGAGCTTGAGCTTTACGTTTACGCACAACAGGTGCGAAGAAATCATCTTCGTCTTCATCTATAATAGGGGGTTTATCACGAACACCACCACGAGCTCTTAATCGCGTCATACGCTTAGTGGGACTATCACCATCCGATATGGAGTCATTGAGATTTTCCCTAAAAGAAAATGTATGCATTTTATACTGCTGTGTGAAAATGTATGCATTTTATACTGCTGTGTGATTAACTTTAAACTTACCCTTGCTCTTCATAGTCGGGTGGTGGATCATCCATTCTTATGCGTTTCCCACCACGTCTAGCCATCATTTTATATTTCTCTATACACTTTGTTCTAAATTATTATTTTTTTTATTTTTAATTAGTTTCGCTACATTTGTTAAAAGTGTATCTTGTCAAGTTTAAGAAACCCATTTAACCAATATTCTTATATTTTATTTAATTCTTCACAATGTTTCCATAAATTTTCACAAACTGCATTTACAAGGCGTCGGTCTGAAACCTGCGCCGAATAGTTTTAACGGCGGCTGCCACATTCTGTTATAACTGTTAGCGGCTGCTTAAAATCTGATATTAGCCGGCGGAAACTAGTCGTCTTCGCGTAACATAAAATATTTAACATTAAAACTAACATCATGTTAATGATAAATATAGATCGTGCAATTTGATGTTAAAAATTAATTTTTTCGATGTTTAAACATGCTTGTTAAAGCAAATGTTAAAAGAACCATGTTTAAACATCGACAAAATTAATTTAACATCAAATTGAACGACCTACATTTATCAGTAATATGATGTTAGTGTTAATGTTAAATATTTTATGTTCACTTCAAAACACTTTAGAAGTACAATAAATACAAACATTTATGTTATAAATCTTTTAGGAAATATTACAAATTATGTTCCAACAGACGGCCTTCGTCTAACTTTATATATAAGGGGACGTTCACCCACATTTGGGAATCAATGTGCTCTATAAAACTATCCGAAAACTAGGAAATTAAAAAGTTGTTATCTAAGAATACTGTTGTTATGTTCACCTTTTTAGAAAACATACTGCCGCCGCTAATATCGTTCGGCGCAGTTCTCTGAAAACAATACTTGAGAAAAATTGTTGAATTATTTACATATTTTTGACTATTTTCCAAACAAATACATTATTTAGAATTTATAAATAATAGAAAACTTGCCAAAAAGCGTAACCGACATGTCGATGCGCCCGGATGATCATCGTCGTAAATGGGACAAAACAGAATATCAGAAAAAAGCCCAGGAACGATTATTAAGTCAAGCTAAAGGAAATGAAAAAACTGATGAAGGTATTTTTTTTACTTTTTTCAAATAAACAAATGATATATTAAAAAAAATTCTTATTTAAAGAACCTGTCCAAAGGGAAAGCCTCAAACGTCGTGATTATAAAGTTGATTTGGACAGTAAGTTGGGTAAGAGTGTGGTGATAAATAAAAATACTCCTAGTTCCCAATCGGGAGGATATTATTGTAATGTTTGTGATTGCGTGGTTAAGGATTCTATAAACTTTTTGGATCATATTAATGGCAAAAAACATCAAAGAAATCTGGGCATGTCCATGAAGGTAGAACGCAGCACAGTGGATCAGGTAAAAGAACGTTTTCAGGCGAATAAAAAGAAAATGGAGGAAAAACAAAAGGATTATGAATTGGAAAGACGTCTCAGAGAAGCGAAAGAGGAAGAAGAACGTTATAAGGAACACCGTAAAGAAAAAAGAAAAGATCGTAAACGTAAGGCAGAAGAAGATCTTGATGGTATGGCTTTAACAGATGATATGGCCGATATGGCGGCTATAATGGGATTCTCGGGTTTTAGTGGTTCAAAAAAGAATGCATAACTTAAAGGGTTTTTATTTTCTCAGGTTAAAATATAAAAGATAAATGTAAAAAAAAATACAAAATATGAAACAGGATCAATATTATTATTAAAAAAAATAAATTAAGACAAATTTATAATTTAAAGAACACATACATTTATAAGTGCTAAAAAGTATGTGGGTAAAAAGAAATTTAAATAATATTTCAAAGGGCATGCTAAGGCCGGCATTGGATCATCGATATAAGGCAGTGATCTTGAAATTTTACATTTAAACTAAACGAAAAAAGTAAATCAATATAATCATATTTATAAATATTATATTAAAGTTAAAAAAGAAACTTTTTTCTGATTACCACAAAATCTAACGAACCAATTGTATTTGCATTATAGTTAATAAAAAAAGGAAAAAGAATTTAAATAAAGTTTTACCTTTACTACTTTTTTTATAATTTCTTGTGAAAATATTCGCAACATAAGAGCAGGTTTTAGTCCACACAATAAGGCAGCTTTTATATAATTACAATTAATTATATCATTGTAATATCTAAAGTGATGAAAAGATAAAAAAGGAGTTTAAATTGTTGAGTGATAAATAAATTACTGGCAAACTACGGCTTCTTGTGATTTTTCAAACCAATCCGGTGGACCTTCACAATCTAGTAAATCTTCTCTAAGTTCCGTTAAACATCCATGATAATTGTTAAGATCTAGAAAAAATAAGTCGAAGGTATTTTAGATATCTCTTCTAATTTCCAATAACTTTAAGGGCCAAAGTAATCAATTTCAAACTTACGCTGACTTTTTGGATTTGTATTATAAATACATATATATGAATTGAAATAATCTAAACCATTATATAGCTTCATATAGAGATTATCTGATGGTAAGGGTATACTTTCCGAAACAGTAACATTTATATGATGCAAAACATCTGCAACATTTTGACAAGATGTACTTGTAGAATTCATGGATAATAAAAGTATAATACGTTCCGGACTGGTGACATATAAACGAGCTAATTGTAAAATTAATTCATTTTCATCACAAACTTCTTTAAGTTCTTTGGTATTGTCTGATTTCTATGTAAATTATGAAACGCAACCTATTATATAATTTTAAAGATTTAATTTTTCTTACTTGTTCCAATTGGTCTTTCGAGGAAAATATTACAAACTTTTGAAAAAAATCTGGCAATTGTTGTAAATTCCAAAATGCTTCACATTTCATTACCAAAAAGCTAGAGCAACAAATTATTAAAATAATCTTAAACATTTTTTTTGGAAATATATTTAAAAATATAGATTTTTCGTTTTTATTTTTAAAGACATTTATTTTGTATATTTTTGTTTTAAAAATTAAATTATAGATATATTTTTAAATTGATTAACCTTAACCAAATATATTTATCGTTTATATATTTTTGTTCTAATATCTGTTATACCATTTTTCAATTTTGCGCTTTAAAAATTCTAAGTGTTCGAAAAACTATTATCAAAATAAACGTGCCATACGTTGAAATATTTTTATTTTTTAATTTCTTTTGTACCCCTTTTTATTTTAATACAGAATTTAATTGAATTAATTAAAAATGCTTAATTATTTTTTTTAATAACATGTAAAGAGAGTCTTTGCTAGAACAAGTTTTAAATTCGGAAGAAATAAAACCTTTCCCTTAAAAACATAATTTCATATTAGACACATAGCATGTTTGTTAGGTGTTGTTTGTTTAGGTAAATACAAAGCCATGTTCCATTGGTATATCAAATGGAATGTTAAAATATTCAGCTGGTAACTGGGTACAATGAGTAGATTTAAAATCACGGAAATGTTTGCGGAGCTGGAAGAAAAAATAAAGTTTATTAATTTTAATTTAACAATTATAGCAAAACTTACCAAAAAATCTGCCATTTGATGGCGTACTTCTTCACTATAATCTTCTCCAATATCCATGGGATACTTTTTACCTTGATCTGAGGCATAGGTAATTAAGCGAGACAAGCACAGCTCGTCATCAGCAGCTGAATAAAAAGAAATTAACGAATTTACATACACTTTTATTTATTTATTTATTTTTTTCATTTTATTCATTCATTTTATAAAATCCTAGCCTATGTCCGTAATCGGCTCTCTTAATCTATTCACATAGTTTCGGTTTTATAAAATATATTAATTTCAATTAATTTAGATGAGGGAAATCGGGTCTATACTTTTACTAATTTTGAAATTAAAGCAAAATTTTTATAAAAAATTTGTCTTTTGAGAAACTATAACAGACAAAAATAGGACATGCAAGCATATTTTTTTATTTATTTATCTTATCTGAGTCTATAATAATCAGACGAGAAAAAATTTGGGAGGCGATTAAAAATTTTTTATGTCAGTAGTACCCTACTTTGAGCCCCCCTAGCTCCGCCCTGAAGAGTCTGGGCGGATCGTATTTTTAATTCACTTTTCATTAAAAATACGATTTTTCTTTCTATAAAAATCTAAATTATCACTATAAATAATATTTTTTGTTATAATTTCAATTTTTCACTAAAAATTTAATTTTTCGTTAATAATTAGATTTTTCACTAAAAATAAAATTTTTCACAAAAAAATCACTAAAATCCGATTTTTCACTAAAAATCTAATTTTTCACAAAAAAAAAAAAACAAAAAAAAAATCCAATTATTCAGTAAAAATCTGATTTTTCACTAAAAACCCGTTTTTTTTTTTTTTTTTNNTCGCCAGAAAAAAAAAAAGATTTTTCCCTAAAATATAACTTTTCAATAAAAATTCGATTTATTAAAAAATTTAATTCTAAAAATTAAAATTTTCAGCAAAAACTTTAATATTCACTAAAAATCTATTTTTTTCACCAAAAATGTAAGATTTTATTTTTAGCCAACGACGGATTTTTCCAACAAAATTTCAAAGAAAATTTTATATGTATATGTGAGTAATACTTTAACATATAATGCAATAACGAATTTCTGAATTAGATAATTAAGAACTTACTTGTTAAATTTCTTGTTTCTATGGGTTTGGCCAGAGTTTGTTTACAACGATTAAGTTGAGCCGTTTTGAAAATATGAGGATAACGATATTTTAAAATATTCAAAGCTAAAAAGTTGCCACGATTTGTATCAAGTTGATTATCTCTGAAAACAAAAAAATATATATATCTTCAGTTTTCCTCTATTTTAAAAGAAAGTAAACATACTCTGCAATAACTTCATCTTCGGTACGCCTTATCAAGCTAATAGGACCATGATAATGTTGTGCCAATTCGGCGTTATTTAAATTGCAAAATTCACGTATAGCTATGCGTACAATACCCGATAAACTAGCAGGCATGCGAGATTGGGCCAAATATAAAACATCATCGAATGTAGCATCCAAAATCTTAAATTTATATGAATCAATATATAATAAAGGGGAGACGTTTTTTCATGATTATTGAAATACTTACCACACCTTTTGCATCTGGAAAGCAAGAAGCAGCCCAAAGCGAGCTAAAACCACCAATACTCCAACCATAGAATATAATGTCTTCGATAGCAAACCCCAAATGATAAATGGCGAATTGTACAACTGCCTCGACAGCATTTTTATCTTGATCCGGATAGGGTTTACCTGTACTACCCTCAAATCCTGGATGATTCCATCCCAAAACGGAATATTTTAAGGACAAAGGTGTGTCCATAATGCCAATCTCATAAAAGCCAGCATTACCTGAAAGCACAAAAAAGATAATATTATTTATACACTATAAAAATGTTTTTCATATTTAAATTTAAATTGATTTGTTGCCCTACCTTCTGAGCAAATTACCAATGTTTTGCCATTACTGCTTCTGATACGATTGTCAACAAATACCGTATCAATATCGTTTGAATCAATAGTACGCACTTTGTAACGTCTGGCATTTTCTTCTTCAATTAATTTTGCACGGCCGGAAATTAACATGGGTCCTAGAAATAATGCAATCAAAATTCAGACATTTCTTAAACATCACATTTATTAATAACAAACTTACTCATATAACTTTGCAAAAGCTTAATAGAACCGGGATACATCATGCGTATGCCAAAGGTATGAATAGCTACATAGGCAGCAATTTCACAGGGTATAGTAGCCAAACGGAAACTACGTGTGGAGTTCTTAGCTAACAAAGCTTTATTTTTCTTTTCATCGCTTAAAAATAAATACATAAATACATTTTATTCTTTATACATTTCACATTTAAAACTTACCCTTGTAACGACTTAACATCAAAATCTACAGCCCAACTTTTAAATTCATAATCAAATAATCTCAATGCACGTTTACCCTCCACTTCAGTTTTGGGAGATCTTAATAGCTCCATGGCTTTCATGAGTTTGGTATATGAAGCAGATTGGGTACGACCCAAACCACGCATAACCATAGATATAACAACTATAATACCAATACTGGTACTAATTTTAGCTAGTGTTGTTACAGAATCCATAACAAAATAGCCACGACGGTATAGAAATGTTGCCAAGAGAGGTGAAGTGTAAAATCCAATATTCCACATTAAATTAATCTATGGAAAAAATCAATTACAATGAAAACACAACTAAGCACATATATAAGTTCACAATTAGTCTTACCGTTGACAGAATTTGATCACCAAACTTTTCCAATCCACCGGGCTCATACATTTTCTATAAAGAACATTTAATTATGCTTACAATTTCTTTTATCTTGGAGAAATTTTTCCTAATGGTATTGAACGGTTACGTACCTGTGTGGTGCCGAGACCATACTCCATGTAGAGCTTCGGCCCTAATATGTAACGTAGAAAACTCATGCCGGAGTTTTTTTTTATTTATAAATTTTTAATTTATTTTTTTTATTTGGACTAATTTCGTTTGTTAAAATCTTGGAAATTTACAAAAAAATGAAAATGCAAATTATTACCAGATACCTGCGCCGGACGATTAATGTTGGCGCCGGATTTTCTATGAGTTACCGACGGCGGGAAACAAAATCTGCAGTTAGCGGTCTTTCAGCTTCAAATGGCTCCAAATTTTTTGTGTGCTTTGGAGCAATTTGGACCCCAGGGCGTTAAATGAATTTGGTTTGAACCACCCAAGTACGTGTAAAAATCGCCATGTGTGCTGTCATCAAACAGTTTTTGTTTGATGGGTGCTGACGGTCGATTTTAAGCCGCCACCGGCTTAAAATTTATTAATATTCCTTAACTTTGTACACTAAAAACTTTATTTTTAATAGGAGCGTACTAATAACCGGCGAATTTTAAAGAAAACTAAAATTAACTAAAAAATCTTATTGGAATGCAAAGGGTTACCAGAGTTACCAGTAAAGAGTAAGAGAATAAGCAGGTAGGATAATTGACAAGATAAGACGGTGCATTGTATTTTATACATATTACAGGTTAAGAATTCTTATAAAAAAATATTTTGATTCGTTTTTTTTTTTTAAATTCAGTGTTTTATGGAATGTAATAAACAACATTTGCATGATATAATAAAAACACTTTATTACATATTTTTCCCATGTATCCATGTGTATGCATACATATAGTTATGCGATCTTATAAAGAACATTATTATTAAAAAGATTACTTTAAAAAATATTTCAAAGATTAACTTACATCTATTTCTGTCTTGAAAGATTTATTGAAACGCAAACATTTATTAAATTTATACACACATTACATGTATGAACTTGTTGCACTTTACATAAATTAATTCCTTTTAAAACTTTAAACTTAATTGCACTTTTAATTATCATTATCATTCAATTTTAATTATCATTTTAATATTAATCGACATTTTTTCTTTAATTTCATTCTACTTTTTGTCCAACAATAACTTTGCGGCTGAAAGGTGAAAACACTGTTTTATTACCTTGTTTTCGCATTGTTTTACATAAATAGCGTCTCAGAGAGTGTCAAATTCGCTCTCTGAGAGAATTATACCTCATGTAGACTAAAATATTAGTATTACAAGAAATATTATGAGACTGTGTGATAAGATTTCTCTACACAACTTATAAGTACTTAAAATTATTAAATTAAAACAATAATTTCATTAAAATTGTGCTACAAAATTTCGAATTTCTTCAATTAAAAGTTCATGTTTACTCTGTGACAGTGAAAGTAATGAAATCTTATAAGATATATTAGAATGCGTTTATGCCTTGTTTGAGATGTAATATAATATAAACAAAATGGTTACTCTTGAATTTGACACACCCTGTTAGTGTATCTCACTTATTATGTCTATGTGTAAACGATATGTCACTTTTCAATGAATGTTAGATTTCATGGCAAAATAAGAAGAATTAATAAACAATGTCCTCCTTGAGCGGTGTACGCGTTAATCTTTTTAATGAGAATTTTCTCAATGAATCCGAACAGGATGCCAATTCCGTACTTACAGAATTGGACAAAGGACTGCGTTCCACTAAGCTGGGAGTTCAGTGTGAGGCCATAGTGCGTTTTCCACGACTCTTTGAGAAATATCCCTTTCCCATATTGATAAATTCGTCATTTCTAAAATTGGCTGAATTTTTTCTGAATGGTTCTAATCTGTTGCGTTTTTGGGTGTTACGTGTATGCCAACAAAGTGAAAATCATTTGGATAAAATTTTAAATATTGATGCCTTTGTCAAGCGTATATTTATGGTAATACATTCAAATGATCCAGTGGCAAGGGCTTTGACTTTGCGAACTTTGGGTGCTGTGTCACGAGTTATACCAGAAAAGCAGCAAGTACATCATGCTTTGAGAAGAGCCTTAGATAGTCATGACACGGTGGAAGTGGAAGCTGCTATATATGCAAGTGGGCAATTTGCTGCACAGTCAAGATCTTTTGCCATAAGTATGTGTGCTAAAATATCGGATATGATTGAATCTTTACAAATACCAGTGCCTATGAAATTACAATTGATACCCGTACTTAGACACATGCATCATGACGCCAATACGGCAGCTTTGGTAAAGAAATTATGTTTAAATTTGCTGCCAAAATATCCGGGAGAAAGTTTCGTAGTGGCTATCTTAGCTTCATTGACAGAACTGTCAGCCCGAACCTTAACGGGTGTACCAGATCAGGTTACATTACTATTGGAGTTTATTAATGATTTACGTAAGCCGGTAAGAGCTCAAGCTTTAAAATCCCTTAATAAATTAGCGGAAAAACAGTGTGTTCACGCTTGGCCTAAAAATGCTATCAAGGATCTTATCGCCAAAGCTTTTGCTTGTTCTGAACCTTCCGAACAATTTTTATTTCTGGGAATTATACTTAAGCTAAGTGATTGTCCTTTAACTTGTCATGTTCTACTGGCTCAAGAGGATAAACCACCTTCAATTGTAGATCTGTGTAAAAATTGTTTATGCCTAAATGACTATGGCACTGCTAGCCAGGCTATAACCGTTCTGGCCTCTCTTGTTACATATGCAGATGTGAGTAATAAAACAGAACGCATTAACGTGTTAATGGAACTTATTGATTTGCATTTACAAAGCCTGCTTATGTGCACTATACGAGAGCAAAAATATGCTGATGATTTGCGTAAAATTTTAGCCTGTGGAATAAAAGTGTCTTCTGTGAAATCGGAATTTGGAATAGAATTAGTCACTACATTGGCCAATCTTTTAAACGACTCCATAGAATATCCAGCAGCAAATGAGGAGGCTATATGTGAAGCCTTAGGCTCACTGTGTTCATATTTTCAATTGAGAAAATTTGCTCCGATAACTAATGAAATGGAAACCGACCAAACTAACCAACAAAAAGTAAGTGTTTATAAAAATACTTTAACGAATCTAAATTTTTAGAATTTACTTTCATTTTAGACTAATCCTGTGCTCAAAAATCTTTTATTAATCATGCGCAAACTAACCATTGCCACTGAACGCAGTTCTGCTGAGGAGAGCATTAGATCTATAGAGATACTATCAGCTGTGGCCTTACAGGCCATGATGGGCTGTTTTATGCCCACTTCAGTTATGCGTAGTTTTGAAAAAAATATCTTAAAATCAAATCCCTGGTCTCAATATCGTATTGCACGTTCAGCAAGTCGTTATGGTCAACACTATTTGGCAGCCCATATTTATATTAAGATATCACGTAGTACTGTAGTAGACAAGTTACATTTCTTTCTTACCGGCTTAGCCCAGTTGGCTCAAGCTGAATGCATTTTAAATTATGGTGTAACCTATGATTTTATGCACAAAAATTATGAATTATGTGAAAATCATATTGTACGCAGTACGAGTTTAGAACAATCAATGCCATTAATGCAACGTTTGGAAATGGCCATTAATTTATGTTGGCAAGCCTTGGCTAGCTTAAGGGCCAGTTCATCACCCTCGCACCCATTTACATTTCAATTGGAGTTTTTGAAATTAAGAGCTCAGTTCTTGCAGACCTTGCATTCAGCTGTAACCATAAAAAATGCCCAGATTATAGTACCCCCACCAGCTATAGCAGGTAGTTTGGCTCAAAATTCGAGAGACTATTTACAGAAATTTGGACATGTCACCAATCAATTAAGGAAGTTGGTAAAGGAACTAAAATCATGTGAAGAATCCTTTGGACGTTTGTATAAATCAGCCTTTGATGCTGATCCTATAACATTGGAATTTCTTGAAATCGTACAATATCAATGTATTCTGTTTGCTCATATAGTGGAAACTATTTGTTTTGCTACACCTTCGGATCCACCTGATTTTCAAGCCGAAGGCAAATGCCCTGAAACAAGATATTTAATAAATTGTTGCCGCCGCATGGAAGAATTAAGTAAATCAATACCCGAAGAATCTGCCAATAATAAAACTATCAATAATTTTCATTTGGATATAATATTAGCAGAAATTGAAATAATTACTAAAACACCATTATGTTTGCCACGATATTTCTTCCAAGTCTTACAGTCCACACAAATAAAATTGTCTGTCAGTCCACAACCACGTAGTGATGGCAAACCGGTTAATGTACAATCAGGCAGTAATTTAGTAATTAAAGTAGAGGGAGTTATACAGCATTATGGTAAAAAGCCTTCGCTGTTTCGTAGTGTGGAATCTGTACAATTAAGTTTGATGTCGAAACTTTTAACTCCTCGGCCACCCGGTGAATGCATGAAGCCACAAAGTGATATGGTTACATTAACACAAACTGTTAAACCACAAAGGGATTTCTTGTCGGGTAATTTCCTTTTGCCTATATCCTCAGGCGGTCAGTGGCAAGTTACTTTGGAAACATATGTCATAGATGAAAATGGCATTACTTGGTGTACAGGTCCTAAAAATTCAATGTTAGTAAGAGTTTTGGATGATCCCGCCAAACAAGCAACCGCGGCACCTTCAGGTCAAACCAGAAGATTTTAAACAGCCTATGTAAACAAAATAGATTGGATTTATATAAACTTTTTTCTTCTTATTAATAATAAAAAAATGAACTCGTTTTTTATATCAACAATTTTAACAAACTACTTTTGGAAGGGATAATAATCCATGCCAGAATTATAATTATATTTTGGTTTTTGTTTACGTTTAGCTATTTCTATCATTTCCTGCACATCCTTACGATAGGCCGGCGGTAACATCTCTTCATGCAAAGTGCATTCATATTTTTCAGGTTCTTCCACTTTGAAAATATGTCTCCGCACTATATCAATATCGCGACCAAACTCTTCTCTCATATCGGCTATTTTTGAGGGTGCTGCATCAAAATTTATAGTAAAATATGTACCCTCACGATGAACTAAACCATGTTCACTTATTTTATAGGGCAAAGCTCTAGATCCCAAATTTTGAAGTTGTCTAATAATGCCTCCTTTGTCCAAAATTGATTCTGCGGTACGTTTCAAAGCTGATACCAATTCCGGCTAAAAGTGAAAAAATTTATTTAGAAATTATTTAGTACAAAATATAATACATTTAAACTTACTCTCGACATTTGTCTCAACACCAAGGACAATTCATAAGATGGCATTTTCTTATTAATTACTTTTTTATTTTATGTTATAAAACTAATTTTGTAATTTCTAACACACACAAAAATAAAAAGTAAATATAACCTCTATATTTTTTCAATGGCGGTGTTCATTAATTGACATGAGTGAAGATAGCGTGTAGTATAATATAAATCAATAATTTAGGAATTCTCGGATTTCAGGAAACCGGGGAGATTTTTTTTCCAAATTTTCATGTTATACAGTATTGGAAATAAATGGGGACACTCTATTTTTTATTACATTCTTACTTTTTCATTTTTTATGAGTTGCCAAGACTTCTCTTTTAACACTTGTTTTTAATTTGAATTATTTACATAGTGGGTTTTTTTATTTCTTTTATTCATAAAAATTTATTTGGAAAAATTTATTGACAGTTATAGGTTCCATGTATTTTTTATATGTATTTTAAAACAAAAAGTACATACGAATTTAATAATAAAAAGTTGTGTTGAAAAAGTCCAAACAAATTGCAAATCTTTTGGATACAATTTTAAATTTACGCATTCAAATTATTCCGGTTTTTCTAGATAGCCGTAAGTTGTAACAATTCGATTGTGTGACCAAATTTTTGAGGTAGGTAATTAATTGCCAAAATATATTTTATCTTTCGCATAAAATCATTCATAACAAAATTTGGTACGGACGAATTTGCTATAATTATTTTTGGAAATAACGATATCGAAAACGATATCATAATTTTATGGAAAAACGATATTATAAGGAAAGGTATACTTTAGTTCGAAAAAACTATCGTTTTAGATTTGAAAACGATTATTACTAGAGATAATTTTTATCACCTATATAATATCGTTACGATATCGTTTGGTTTATTGGGAAGGCTTAAATCAAGATCATCAGCACTCTTGATTTTTTAATAATTTTGGTATTACATTTTCTTGTGATTATAGTGCTATAAGAATTTTTACCTCTTTTTCGGTTTACGAGTTATAGGCCTTCAAAGTTTCAATATATTTACCTAAATATATTTATTAATTGTCGGATCTTAATCATATTGATGCCATTTAAAAGCACTTATAAATACCTATTCAGTGATATATAACGCTACCATATTAATTAACCTATAATTTTTTTTTTGATATTCAAAAAAAAAAAGCTTTTTTATCGAAGCCGGTGTTCGATATAAAAGAAAATCCAATGTGTGCTGATAATCTTCATTTGTTCCACTTATAAAAATTTGATAAGGATCAAGCGAAGTATGGAAGGAAGGAGTTAGTAGGACAATTGAATATGTGTCCCATCATCTACATCACATTAATCTATCGTATCTTTTCGTATGCAATCTGAGTATGATATTAAATTGCGAAAAATTAGATTAATTGGTAAAAACTGCGAAACTCGTAATAATACTAGCAGCTGAGTTGTTCCTACGTCCAATAGTGACAGCATGGTCCTCACCACCCATTCTAGAGGTCGGAACTATTCTGACAGTATTGGACAATCAGAACGAAGATCTTCTTACTGGTCAATGGAAGCTTGTCAACACCTTGTACTGTGAGGAGAACCAAAGAGGTCTGCAGCGGTGGAAATTAATTTGCATCACCGTGAGTCGTTCTTGGAATAATAATTTGCGGTCAGGTGAACTCTGACCGAGGCCGTAAGATATGAAATAAAACTCTTAAAAGAATAACTCAAAAAAATAGTCCGAGATATACGTTCGAAGAGATAAATTTTAATTTTAATGTTAATATCTAAAACTCATAATTGAATTTTATTTTAATTACAAAAACAAACAAGTTTTCAATTATTTTTATAAAATATTTATTATATTTTTACCAAAAGAAATAGAATAAATTACGGATAGAAGACAAATTTGGCGGATTATTATTTTGTTTTTAAACACAAACAAAAATCTATTAAAAGTTTGTATTGTGAGATAAGGACACTTTAAAATATTTCCAATACTAATTAAGTGTGTAAATGTATTAAATACAAGTAAAGAATATTTATTAATGGCACATTATAAAATACGTTTAAAAAATATATTTATATGTATATAAACCACCTCATCATCATGTGAGGTAAAAAATTTTGTTTTCTTTTATTTATAACGAGAACATTAATTTAAAAATGTTGTTTTTTTTGGGAGTTGGTTGGATTGATTGGTTAGTTGGTGCCAATTAAATTGAGAAAAAAATTGATATGGTCTTATAAAAAAAAAATTAAAAAATAAAAGAAATAGAACACAAAATGTAATATTTAATATATAAAAAGTGTCATTATTTATATAAGTTTATATATAATATATAAATGAACTTATAATTATTTATAAAGACAAAAAGAATACGAAATTAATTTGAGTAGTTTTTAATTAAAAAAAAAAAAAAAAATACATTATTCTTTTTAAGCTTAAACATTTGTTGGTAATTCTTTGTAGATTGATATATCATATTAAATAATAATTAATTAATTAAAAAAGGAATGCAGAACATATGGAATGTCTAACCAGTTAGTTAACAAACAGGACCAAGCTGTTTTATATTTTTTGGGATTTAAATTAAATTAAAATTTGATTGTACAGATGAAGAAGTGTGTTGTTAATTCAGGTGGTGTTTAAGAACAATTTACATGTGTCTAGTGTTGCCAAAGTTAATGCCAGATTGAGTGGCACCTTTGTTGGAACCATATTGAAGAGAAATAACATTTTGGCCGGCACGTAATTGTTCTTCAGAGAAGTTACGGATATTCTTATCAGCTTCCTTGGGTCCAATGGAGGGTTTGCCAAAGTTGTGGGCCTTAATAAAAATATTAAAAATATATGTTATTTGGGAAACTATTTTTAAATTATTATTATTATTTATTTACCTTTCTGCCCAAAGATTGTATGCAAATAACTACTGAGTTCAAGTTTTGTCTTTCCCACAAATCTACACTTTGGAAAGTTTCTTGTGTTGGTACACCGAAGTTTTTGGCACATTCCAAGAAGGCTAAAAATATTAAAAAAATGTATTAATATCTGAAATTAAGAAGCTATTAGGAAGTTTTTAAGAATACCTGAAATATTTTCCATGCATTTGAAGGCCATTTTACTTTCATTGATTTTCTTAATGGAACCAGGCTGTAAACAATTGGCCAATTTGCACAGTAAAACTCCATCCTTTAAAACTTCAAAGAAATTGTCCATATCACCAGAGGTATTAATGGGCTCACTTGTAATAACTTTGATCCATTCTAAGCATTCTTGGGCCAATTCTTCGCTATATTTGGAATTGATCTAAAAGTAAGTAGAAAAAAGAATAATTATTTAAATAAATTTAAATCATAAAGATATTATAAATATTTATTAAATGAATAATTAATATGTATTACTTTTGCCTTATACATATTTTACTAGTCTATTAGCCTTCTAGTGCAACTTGAAACTGTGAGTTATAGAAATAACTATTTTTTCATTTTTTTCGTTTGCAGTATAATAAGCAACAAATTGCTTATTTAGTTATCACATTTCATGTATATATTTTTTCTATGATAAGATATCATATTATATTTTCTAATAATTTCTATTTAGGTTGTACTTTTTTTCAGCTTTTTAAAGAAATTGCTTTCATTTTCACACATTTACCTACAAATTGTTATCTAGAAAAAAGGGGGTGCGTAAGGAGAAAAAAAAAGCAAGTGTTTTATTTTAGTTCTAAAAAACTTGTTACGAGCTAATATTAGCCATGCAGCAATTTTGTATTAACAATTTCATTCAAATTGAAGTTTTTAACATTTGTATTGAACTCAGTGTCAAATTAAAAAACATTTGTTAAAAAACGAACTAAATTTCAAGTAGAAAGGGAGGCATTTAATCTATATAAAAAAAAGCTTAAATTTTAAAAATGGGACTGACTTAGTTTAATTTAATTACTACAAAAAAAAAAAAATCCATTCTCTAATTATAACAGGGGAGAAAATATAGAGAAAAATTAAGAGAAATTACAAGTATATAATTTCTAATTATACCCTCATAACTGATATGTATGTAGGTGGATAAGGGTAAAAAAGACGTGACAATCATTTAAGTTGAAACTGGGATAAAATTAATTATTTCATTAATTACAATGATGCTATTATAATCTAATATAATACATGATTAAAATTTGAAATATTTAAAATTTTTATTTCCGAACAATTTTGAAAAAATCGTGGTTTTAACGATCAGAAATATTCCTTGTAAAAAAATTAAGGAACTTTAGTACCATATTCAAGATTATTATTATTAATTTTTAACAAATATCTAAAACCACAATTTCGTTCTTTTTCTAGAAATAATAAAATACAATAAATAAACACTTGTACTATTTTTTATCAAACATCCAAAAATATTTTATCAATTAAAGTAAAATATTTTTGTGGTTACATTGTTTTCTCGTAAGAACTTAAATTCTACATTTTGTTTGTTGTATAGTTTTTTTTTTTATCAGGTGTTGTCATGTTGCTATTTTTTCTCTTCTAACATAAAAATTAGATTTTATTTATTTAATTTTTTAGAAAATGTTTTTTTATTAAATGTGTAATTGATAAGAGTTTTGACTTCTTACGCTATGAAAGTTTTTTTGTATTTCAAGAGCATTTTAAAAGAACCTAATGATTGTTAACTAAATAANCAATNATATTTGTTTTGTTGATTTTTATAATTATGAAGAAATTAANCACGACTTGTCNTNAAAAAANNACTAANATTTAAAAAAATTATNTANATNAAATTTAAATTTTATTAATAGAGCAAGTTATTATATAATTTATTATTTGTTTATGATTATAGTATTAATATTTGATTTATAGTTTAACAATGGAAAAATGTATATATTTTAGCATAGTTATTTAAAAATATTTTCAAAGTTATACCTTTAGCATATAGCAAAACCAAAACTTAAAGATTTATGATTTTATATAAGATTTATCTATATTATAAATAATTAAATCTTTTTGTTAATTACTTTGTTAAATACTTTGAATTATTCCTTAATAGTAACAGAATATTAAAAGATTATAGAATATTTAAAAATAAATTAAAGACCTTAGCATCTCTTTAATATTATTAAATGACAATACATATATTAAAAACGAAAAATTTCCCCTAGTTGTTATAACATGAAATCATCATAACACATTTCAAGTGCAGACATTTAGGATCTTATGGTTTTTATTTACAGCATGACTTGGCGCCACAACTGAAATACATACTATGATAGCCCAGCAAACAAAATAGATGTATTTATGCAAAATCGAAGTGCAAAAAAGTTGATCGTAAAATCGATTTTTGACATTGTTTACCATTCCCTAGGCTAGATCATTTTTAATCGTTAGAAATTTCAATTAACAGGAATCTTTACTGAAAGGACAAATATAAATTATATTTTGAAAAAAAAAAAGCCAAAAAAAAAAAAATGCAAACAAAAATTATTAAAACCTTAAAGGCAATATTTATTGCACTTTTTATCTAATTATCATTTTTTAAAGAAACTAAAATATTTTGCTTATAATAAGGAATTTTATTACTTTGTTTCATTTCTGTCTTTAAATCTAGGGTATAGTGCTCCCATTTAGCTTCATATAATGTTAAAAGGTCTGCTCGCGTATGATCTATAAACATCCAAAAAAGGTTAAAAATCTAACTTCCAAGTCTTTTTGTGAGATATATTAAAACTCTAATTAAAACGTTTTAAAAAAGTTCAAATCGCGAAGAAAATTCTCATTATTTATCAGTTTTTATTTTTACATTTCTTTGAAAATCAAACAAAAACTTGCATATAGCCTGTTTGCCTGTTTAATTTTGACTCCAAAATTAACACCATATATAAAAAAACGGGAAACTAAAGTCTGATGCAAAAAAAGAAAATAAATAATTTTATTTTTCCCTGAGCTTTAATTAACTAAACTGTTAAGTATTTGACCATTTTATAACATTTTTAAATGTTGGCATCGATTTGTTATAGCATATTTTGGTCTTAATAGTATATTTTTAAAACAAAAACAAATTAAGACAATGAAATCAAGAATTGTGTGTAACTGCAAGTTCAAAAGGAAATAATAAATATATCAGAAAGAAGTTGCTGTATGAACTACATATATCAGGGTTCACACACAGCTATTTTATTTTGGTCCAATATATAAAAAAATGTAATATAAATATTCACATAAACATGTATGTATATTAAGCATCGAGAATGTCTATAAGAAAATGTATGTAGAGGATATATTGTCACCTTACTCCATTTTTGGTGGATGCATTAAAAAATATACTTAATTGTTTTACCTCGAGACTTATTCACGACAAAATGAGTTATGTCGTGACATACAACGTCGTTAGTGCGCTCGACTATTTTTTTATTTATTTACTTTAATATGATTGACGACACTATGCATGACGACGTCGCTCAATTTGTCGTTTATGACTTAAGAGTACTTTTAAAGATATAATAAAAGTAAACATTCTATATTGTTTACTGGGTTTGCTATTTTATGTTCAAATGTGTACGTAACTAACCTCTATACAAATGACAATAAATCTCATGTTTAATATGATTTGTTTCTTTGTTTACATCATAACATAACCTTAAGGTCTTATTATGGTTAATATTAGTAAAATTTCAAATTATTACAAAACAAACATTAAATATGTTATTTACTAAAAATGGCAACATAGCAAATAAAAATTAGACACGAAAATAAAAACCATATGTTGGTAGTTAATAATTTTTGTGAACTGTTTTTTTATGGGGTTTTTATTTTATTTTTTTAATTTTGCGTATTTTTTTTTACATTATTGCAAAACAGTAATCGATTTCTTCACGATAAAACAAAAATGTTAAAAAAAAAAAAAAAATGAGTCAGTCCATAAATAAAGTTTGTCAATATTTAACTGTTTAATTTTTAAATGTCTGGTTACTATACTTGAACATCATTATTGATCATGAGTTGAGAATTGTAAAATTTTGGTGGTGAATCATTTGAATCTTTAATGATAAATCAAAATTTCTATTTGTTTTAGTTAGTTAAACATATCTTTTGTACATTTTTAATAATTTGTCGATATTTCTCTTCTCTAAATTGTAGAAAAATTTATTTATTTAACTTTCAAGAAAATTAATTACTTTTTAACAGTTTAACATTGTGTAATTCATTTTTTACCTTATTTAGCATTCTCGCTTAATTTAGTTGCAAAATTGTTTTGTTTATGCAAAAATTAAAAAAAAAAAAAAAAAAGTAAAATTACAGCAAGAAAACAAAAACAACAAATCAATAACACTGTTTAAAACGAGAGTAGAATATCATCACATTTTATTGCTTTTTTTTTGTAAATAAACATTTAATTTATTTTAATGGCCCTGTACATTTTTTATACTACAATGTTGACAAATTTCATTAACAAACATTTTAGAAAATTGTTAAAATCGAATACAGTAACATAAGTGACATTCCAAAATGTTTATTTTACTTTTTTAGAATTTTTGTTGTGATATTAAATATTACATTATACTACTATAAATATATAGATGATCTCATTTAACCAATCTTTGTGAATTATTATTATTATTATTTTTTTTTTGTTCAAACAAAAATAGGCAAACTTGATAACAAATGAAACAAATGGTATGAAAAGACTGGCTTATCGGTTATTAAAAAAAGTAAAATAACTTGAACATAATTATCGTTATTTTTTATTCTATTAAATAAAAATATATTCTAGAATTAAAAACATAAGAAATAAAAAAAAAAAAAAACGTTTAATTAAAAATAATTAAGATATTTATTTTTTAATAATATAAAATTGAGTAAATTGTGAATTTAATGTATAAAGAATTAAGTTAATCGCTTTTGCTCTTAATAAACAATCAGGTTAATTTTTGTAAACGAGTTTATTATCATTTAAAACAGTTCAAAAAATGTAGATTGTAGTCTGAATTGCTTTTTATATTTCTACCCTTTTGATAATATAAGTTCAAAAGAAATTCATTTGTCAGTGGAAATATTTAAATTTTGAACTGAATTGTTAAAATTTTGTATATAAAAAAGAAATAAATATATTTTTATATGTTATATGTAGATCAACATTTCGAATAGATAAACTTATAAACAATTCCCTTTTATTATTTATATTTGCATAAAAAACAAATAAATTGACAGATTTTCTAATCTATTTTAAACTTCCCAGCAAAAAACGTTGAAGTTCTTCAAAAAGTGAACATTTTCACAACTTCAAAAGTGGAACAAATTGCATATTTTAAACGTTTTTGGAAGTTCTTAATAATTACTTTCAAAAAAGTGAAAAATAAATGAATTTTTAGCGGAAAAAATTGTAATAATTTCTAACAAAATATAAATTTTATAAATTTTAAAGCATTTTTATATTATATTTAAGTAGGCAGAAGTAGAGTTTTTATTAAAAAAATGTTTATAAACATTGTTTTAAGGAACAGTTACTTCGAAATGAATGAAAAAGACA
>MINK01189374.1:0-11656 GCA_001735545.1 Phormia regina | reverse complement strand
TTATTTATTTATTTATTTATTTATTTATTTATTTATTTATTTATTTATTCTAAGAAAAAATTAATAAAGAAACCATATCCATAAAAAACACAACAAATCTTAGGTGCCTTAAGTATCCAACAAAACATAAAATTAATAAATTTCTCTTAAAATTAGTTTTTAAATAAACAAAATACTAAAAATAAAATCTAATAAATTAACTAACATTAAGATAAGATTACTCCCACTATAAACGAACAAAAAAGCAGAAATTTATAAATTATTTAACGACACGTGAAAATCACATCAATTATAAACAAAAAGTATAAAAAAACAGACAAAAAAGCAACAAACTAAATAAAAATGATAGGTATCTAAATAACAATAAACAATATAAAAAAATAACCGAGAACTAAATTAAGGACTTCTTAAGTTGGCAAACAAAAAGACTACTTAAGAAGATACATTAATAAATTCCAAATAATTACAAAGGAGCAAGAGCAAACAAAAGAATATACCTACCTACAAACAAATATTTATTTCCTTAAAAAAAAAAAACAAAATATAAAGACTATTTAAGAAATTAAAATGAAAATAAAAGAACAAAACTAAATTAATAATAATGCTTATAAATATTTCATTAGACAAAAGCAAAAAATTAAAAAAAGATGTTTCAAAGAAATATAAAAAAGCTACACAATAAAAAATGAATTGCTATAAAAGGCACCACAGCAATAACAAAAATCCCTAAAATTATTGAAAATCTAAAAAAGAAGCATTGTTTACCTTTTGTTGTATTTCTAGTTTAGTTCAAAGAAATTTATTTGATTTTATTTTTTCATTTATATTTTCCTTATTTTATTTTAGGAAATCACGCAATTGGTGCTGTAAGAAAATTCCCTACGCTGCCATTAAATACCAATGGTGGCGGTGGTGTTTGGATCGATCCAGCAGGTGGTGTTTGGCGTCAGGCCAATACAACATCATGTACAACAAAAGAACAACTACCTGATTATTCCCAGGTAGCAGGACAAACAGCACAGCAGCAGCAACAACACCACATGCCTTTGCCAGATTATGAAAGGTAAGCGCGCCAAATGGCATTTTGTTCATAACAATTTCAATCATTCATTATAATTTATTTTCTTACATTTTACTCTAAAGAAGAGTAAAATAAAAAAGGAAATAAAAAAGGGTTTAATTTACTAAATATTAAAATGTAGGAAACGTGATAAACAAAATATTTATTATTGCCAACATTTATTTAAAAGGGAAAATAAAATATATATGTAAATCCATTATTAATAAATATATTAATAATACTTCAAAGGTTGTTAGGGTTGGTAAGGATTTCATTTGGATTTTTTCTAATGGAAAATAAAAAAAAAAAAATAATGAATACTTTTTAAATCGTACATATTAAATGAATTTGTAATTCTATTGTCATAAACAATGTCATAATTAAATATTAATTTTTTATTATATTTTATTGTATTCACTTAGTATATAAAATAATAAAAAAAACTGTTGGCTTAATAAATAAAAACTAGGGATTTAATTAAAATTCATTTTTAAACGGAAATTAAAATATTTACATTTTTTATATGTAATTCACTCTCATTAAATGAATGTTAATAAATAATAGGAAATAGGAAATAAATATAACTGTGTTATATAATATTTTTAAAAGTTTATAATTATTTCCTTGAAACTAAAGCTACTCAACTATAAAAATATATTTTTTCCCTGAACATTATTATTTTTTTGGGTTCTTTTATGAAATTTTTGTATAAATTACAAATATTTTTAAATTAAGTTTCACACGAAAAGACCATAAAAGAACATTTTTAATCAAAAATCAGTTATAGTTTTAACAGATTCAAATAGTAGACACAAAGACCTTTCCAGTGATATGCAACATTAAGTATTTTGCACTCTAACAACGTCTAAAATAATACTTTGAAATGTTACTTGTTACAAATAATTTCATGCATAAGCTTACTATGCGATTCTAAAAAACAAGGAGCCTATGTTTTAAAAAAATACTTTCATTGCTCTTTATATAATGCTCCAGTATTGCACGTTTTAAATACGAATGCTAGAAATGAAGGGACTTAAGTAACTTTTTGCAAACGTAAGCAATGTCCAAACTGAATGGTTTTTAAATTCAACTGTTTGGTTCATACAAATATATAAAAATAAATATTTTAAATAAAAAAAATTAATATTTTTTAAATAAAAAATCAATATTTTTTTTAAATAAAAAATTAATATTTTTTAAAAATAAAAAATTAATATTTTTTAAAAAAAAAAAATTAATATTTTTAAATAAAAATTAATATTTTTTTAAATAAAAATTGAATATTTTTAAATAAAAATTAATATTTTTTAATAAAATAAATTTTTTTAAAATAAAAAAATTATATTTTTTAATAAAAAAAATTAATATTTTTTAAATAAAAAAAAATAATATTTTTTAAATAAAAAAATAATATTTTTTAAATAAAAAAATTAATATTTTTTAAATAAAAAAATTAATATTTTTTAAATAAAAAAATTAATATTTTTTTAATAAAAAAATTAATAAAAAAAATATATATTTTCTTTAATAAAAAATATATATTTTCTTAAATTAAAAATTAATATTTTTCTATTAAAAAATTAATAAATTTTTAATTAAAAGAAAAAATAATTTTTAAATAAAAAATATATTTAAATAAAATAAAAAATATATTTAAATAAAATAAATATTTTTTTAAATAAAATATAAATATTTTTTTTTTTTCAATGATTTTTGTTTGAAATTGTCACCTCCAGAACTAGTTCTGAGAAAGTGTTAGCTAGCCAGCACCCATTCTATGGAACGGTTTTAGAACTAGTTCTTTAATCAATGATTTATGTTCGAAATTGTCACTTTCAGGAGAAGTGTTAGGTAATGGTTTCAAAACAAATTTTTTTTTAATTTTTTATTCTACTGAAATTTTGTAAACAAGTTTTTTTTAACAGTTCTAGGAAGTCATTCGTGAACCATTAATTTATTCCCAGAAGTGAAGTGGAAGTCATACAGAATTAGTTCTTAAGCAGTAGTTCTCTAAAACATTGTTTAGAATGAATTGAGAACCATTGGTATCAGAATTGTTTGTGATACCACTAGTTTTGAGGATGTTATAAAAGAATCTGAAGTGGTTCTAATTACACCAGTTCTAGAACTAATGATTTGAGAACATGTTCTAAATTTTTTCCTGGGCATTGAAAAACATTTTAAAGTTTTTTGTTTAACTAAAAAATTTAAGAAAAAAATATGAGTAGCCACACCCTTTTCTATAATATTGGTTCAATTAAAATATTCTGCTTTAATAAACCAATTAATATTTTTTTAAATAAAAATAATATTTTTTTTAAATAAAAAATTAAATTTTTAATAAAAAAATTAATATTTTTTAATATTAAAAAATAATTATTTTATTTAAATAAAAAAATTAATATTTTTTTAAATAAAAAAGTTATATTTTTTTAAATAAAAAAATTAATATTTTTTTAAATAAAAAAATTAATATTTTTTTAACATAAAAAAATTATATTTTTTTAAATAAACAAATTAATATTTTTTAAATAAAAAATTAATATTTTTATAAAAAATATATTTTTTTTAAAAAAAAAATTTAATATTTTTTTAAATAAAAAAAATAATATTTTTTTAATAAAAAAATAATATTTTTTTAAATAAAAAAATAATATTTTAAATAAAAAAAATTAATATTTTTTCAACAAACAATTATTATTTTTTTATTAATAAAAATTAATAATTTTTTATAATAAAAAAATTAAATTTTTTAAATGAAAAAAATTAAATATTTTTTTAAATAAAAAATTAATATTTTTTAAATAAAAACAATAATATTTTTTTAAATAAAAAATTAAATATTTTTAAATAAAAAAATTATATTTTTTTAAATACAAAATTAATATTTTTTAAATAAAAAAATTAATATTTTAAATAAAAAAATTAATATTTTAAATAAAAAAATTAATATTTTTTAAATAAAACAAATTAAAATTTTTAAATAAAAAAAATTAATATTTTTTAAATAAATACATATTTTTTTACATTAAAAAAATATTTTTAAATAAAATAAATTTTTTTAATAAAAATAAATATTTTTTTAAATAAAAACATAATATTTTTTTAAATAAAAAAATAACTATTTTTTTAATAAAAAATAAATATTTTTTAAATAAAAAAATAATATTTTTTAAATAAAAAAATTTAATATTTTTAAATAAACAAAATTTAAATTTAAAAAAAAAAATAATATTTATAAATAAAAAATAATATTTTTTTTAAATAAAAAAAATTTAATATTTTTGAAATAATAAAATTATATTTTCTTGAAGTCAAGTAATTTAATATTTTTTAAGAAAATTATTAATATTTTTAATAAAAAAAATAATTTTCCAAATAATTTTTCAAATAAAAAAATTTATTACTTTTTTTTTTTAAATAAAAAATTAATATTTTGAAATAAAAAATTAAATATTTTTAATAAAAAAAATTAATATTTTTAAATAAAAAAAATTAATATTTTTTTAATAAAAAAAGTTCACTATTTTTTTAAATAAAAAAAATTAATAATATCTTTTGAATAAAAAAATAATATTTTTGAAGTAAAATAATAATATTTTTTTAAGAAAAATTATTAATATTTTTTAAATAAAAATAATTAATTCCAAATAAAAAAATTACATAATTATTCAAATAAAATTAATATTTTTTTAAATAAAAAAATTAATATTTTTTGAAGTAAAATAATTAATATTTTTTTAAGAAAATTATTTACTTTTTTTAAATTAAAAAATAAATAATTTTCCAAATAAAAATTAATGTGATTATTTCAAATAAAAATTAATTATTTTTTAATAAAAAAATTAATATTTTAATAAAAAGTACTAAAAAAATTATTTTTTTCTTTTAATTAACAATGATAGTTTCTTAAATTAAAATTTAATATATTTAATAAAAAAATTAGTTAATAATTTTTTTAAATTAAAAATAAATTTTTCTATTAAAAAATTAACTAAATTTTCAATTTAAAAGAAAAATATAATTTTTTTAAATAAAAATTATTTAAATAAAATAAATATTTTTTTAATAAAAAAATAAATATTTTTTTTTAATAAAAAAATTAATTAATTTTTTTTTTTAATAAAGAAATATTTTTTTGAGTAATAAAAAATATTATTTTTTGAGGTAAAAAAAAATTATATTTTTTAAATAAAAAAATCACATTTTTAAATAAAAAATTCACATTTTTAAATAAAAAAATCACATTTTAATAAAAATTTCACATTTTTAAATAAATTCCATATTTATTTATATAAAAAAATTCACTTTTAATAAAATTAATATTTTTTTTAATAAATAATAAATAATTAGTTCCACGATCTCATGGAAAATAAGCTTGTCTTGGTTCTAAAATTTGCGTTACGACCAATGATTTTTTTTTGAAAATTTGTCACCTCCAGAACAAGTGTTAGCACCCATTCTATGGAACGGTTTTAGAACTAGTTCTTTAATCAATGATTTATGTTCGAAATTGTCAGTTTCAGGAGAAGTGTTAGGTAATGGTTTCAATACTTGTTTTTTTAATTTTTTATTCTACTGAAATTTTGTGAAGTTTTGTAAACAAGTTTTTTTTTTTAAGTTCCAGGAAGTCATTTGAGAACCATTAATTTATTCCCGGAAGTGATATGGAAGTCATACAGAATTAGTTCTTAAGCAGTAGTTTTCTAAAACATTGTTTAAAATGAATTTAGAACCATTGGTATCAGAAATGCTAGTGATACTACTAGTTTTTAGGATGTTATAAAAGAATCTGAAGTGGTTCTAATTACATCAGTTCTAGAACTAATGATTTGAGAACATGTTCTAAATTTTTTCCTGGGCATTGAAAAACATTTTAAAGTTTTTTGTTTAAGTAAAATAAATTTAAAAAAAATATGAGTAGCCACACCCTTTTCTATAATATTGATTCAATTCAAATATTCTGCTTTAATATTCATCAGCAATCAAAAAAGTAATATTTCAAATATCCAATAAAATATATTTTTTTCTACCAGTCTTTTTTTTTTAATATTCACCCGATGAAGTTTTCCTAGTATATCTAATATAAATTTTAAAATGCGTAGTATTTGCAACATTTGTTTACTATTATAGCAAATGTTTTTGTTTTCCTTATGCCACAATAAATTCTATAAAGAAAACAAAAACAAAAAATACTCATTGAAGTGTATAAAAAATGTGAAACAAACCCACTTGAAATTTGATTTTTCATTAAGATACTTTTGTTATAATTTTCCACAAACTTTACAGATTTTATTACTAAAATTAAAACAAGAAAAATTCTTAGTATTTTTTTTTTTATTATCTCAGGTAACTGGTTGTAGCTTTTAAAAGTTTTCTTTTTATGAGTATTTACAAATATTTTTCTTACCTTTTTTATATTATGTTTGTTGTTGTTGTTTTTAAACGCAGTCTTCCTAGAGATAAAAATTTATTTCATAAATATTTTCTTTTTTTTGGTTTTTCTTAGTCTTTCTTCACTTGTATTTCATTGCCTTGTGTTTTTTTTTGGTCATAATTGTCTTAATTAAGTGAGTTGTTGTAGCTAAAAAGAGAAATAAATAAATTTTGTGTTATTTTTTGCATATTTTAAACCTTTATTTTTTTATTTGGGTGCCTGTAAAACATTCTTTTCTGTATCTTTACTTTCTTCATTTTAACTAAGAAACTCTCTTCAAATTTAGCTGTTTGAGTACTTGTGAGTTATTTTATTTAAGTGGTTTTTAATTAGTTGAATTTTTGTAGAATCAGGAATATAAAAAACATTTTGGAAATAAATATGTTAAAATAAATTGTGTGTTTAGGTTGCTTTGTGCAAGTAAATTGTGGTATATAATTTCCTTTAGACAATAAATGGGCATTCGTTTGTTGTTGTGAAGAGATAATTATGTTGCCAACGCAACATTATTTTATGTGTTGTTTAAAGGTGAAAGTGAGTTAAGAAATATTCTTTAAGCAAAAGAAATTTTTCTTTAATTAATTTAGTAAAACATATAATGAAATGTTTTAAAAAACGGTATTTTACTGTAAAAACAGTTTGGATATGTAGTCAATTTGCTGAAATTTAATACCAAAGCTACGAAGAATATTGGAGAAATATTTCGATATACAACTCATCTTTTTTTTTGTTTGTTTACTTTAGGATATGTGATGTGAAGATTGGAAAATGCATTTGATGCATTTTCGTTTGGGAAGAGATGTTATAAGCTCCGTTATGTTTTCTATTTAGTCAATTTTTTAGTGTCTGGGTTATATTAAATGTTTAGAAAGTTTCTGGCTTTATAAATCTATTTTTGCTGATCTTTAACCCTCCGTCATGCACATGTACCGATAGTACGTACGAGCGCATGGTATCTGGCCAGATACACTATGGGTTTTCAGAAAAAAAAAAACATTTATAGTGGAAAATATGCTATTTTAGTGACAATATTACATTGTTTATATTTTATCAAGAACAGGCAGATATTTTCTTTTTTTTGTTCTTAGTACTTGCTAATGAGAAATAAAACGAGAAAAATGTAATTTTTGTGTATATTAAAAAAAAAATATAGAAGTTCATTTCAATATAAATCTTTAGTAGTTACAAAGTAATGATTGAAATGTTGGTTCATTCGGTTTTCAATAATGAAGAATCGAAATGCGAGAAAAAAAAGAACAATAAATTGTGGTCATCTGGTCAGATCAACTGCCCTACGAATGATGTATAGATGAAGAAATCGCACAATAAATTTGTTTGTTGTTGTTTTAATGGTGTATTTTAATAGAACCGATACCGTAACATATTTGTAGAGCGTACATGGGAGACTCAAACCCCTAGCCATAGAAATATATTTAAATCACAGTAAAATATCTAGCCAGATACATGTGCATGGACATGAGAGTTAATACAATCAGGTGATATAACAGAGGTTTCAAATAAGCTTTTTTTTAATAATAATTCTAGAAGCTTGGGTAAACCATAAAAGATATCTTAATAAAATTTCCATGTGATTAGAGCTGATGTATGTCTATATATTTCATTGAGTATGACGAATTTTCCTACAGATTCAGAGAGGGAGTAGGTGGTCATCCAAAGTCAGTCATCTCGGATAAGGTTTATTTTAAAAAAGGAAACTTCCAAACATTTATTTAATGAATAAGACAGAAAAATGATTTCAATATATAGATAGTGCCTGCGTAAACGCTACATAAAATATGTACACATAATTACATTATCTCTTTTGGTTTTGGAGATATTCAGTTTAAAATCAATTTTGATCTCATTTTTAGCCTTCTTTTTACTGTATTTTTTTCTAATTTGGAGGTCTCAGTAAGGACCCAATTTCTTTTTTAAATATTCTCCCAACACCTCATTAAATTCTAAATAATATTGCTGCATATCACATAAATATATGAATCCATTAAAAAGTTTTATTAATCTAAAATTGTAAAAAAAAAAAATTAAATATTTTTGAGTTTTATGAAAAATGAGGAAATAGTTATTCCCTTATAACATAAGTTTTTTTGTTCCAAGCTTCATAATTTTTTTAATGCTTCCAAACGAAATCTTAATTCAAAAGTTTCTAAAGTAATTTCCGAGGAAATTGAGCGAAATATTTATGCCTAGATCCTTCTAAACTTTGTCAATTTTCAAAAAAAAAAAAAAAAAATTCAAAGCAGGGAACTGCATACAGTTACCTCTATTAAATATTCCTAAATGTAAGTAGAAACCTATAAAATATTTTCTGACGATTTTAATAAAATTTTTACTAATTAATTTTTGAAAGATGTTTTACTCATAAAGAGATTTTGGGCATTTTGTTACAAAAAATTGGGAATATTTATAAGCCTTTAACATAACAACAAGTTTGTCTATATTATTTTAAAACTCCAATACTATATCTTTATTATAGAAATTTGGAACCCATTTTGTGTAAAAATTAAAGTTTTTAAAAAAATAGAGTTTTTCAAAAAATTATAAGAATTCTACCATGACAAAAATTTAAAATTCTTTGCTTGATTTATAAAGATAAATTTCTTGCAAATAAAACAAGATACATTTCGTTCAAATCAGTGCATAAATTTTGATATTATTCACAAATTAGCGAAGATTGAAATTTTTTCATTTGAAATCCTACAATAAAATTAATTTAAAGTTCAATATCATCATCCATCATTTAACCTTTTTAAACATTTATTTATTTCCTTTAAAATCAAATACTTAATAAAATTATTCCCTATTTTGTTTATTTGGTATTTTAAACATTTTAGACTAACACCACTTAATATGCCTGATTATGCTGAAGTTGCATGTTCAACATTTAAAACTCCAAACGGAACAACACATGGCCAGACCACAAACAATGTATTACAACAACAACAGCAGCAACAATCATTGTATGATAGTTGTGGTGCATATGCAACAACAAATCTTGTAGCAAATGCAAAATTATATCAAAATCATCAGCAGCAACAACAACCACAACGTTATGCAACCGGAAATGGAAATAATACAACAAGTTCAACGATTAAAACAATGCAAAGTAACAGTGATAATTTAGAGAATTCTCTGCGTATAGGAAATGAACAAAAATTATCATCATTGTCATCCACCTCACCATCGACAGCCTCAACAACAGCAGCTCTAGCAGCAACAGCCGTACGTAATAATAACATCAACAATGATGACTATCGTTCAACAATGGGTAGTATTTCATCTGGTCTCTATTCAGCGCCACCTAGTCAACATTATTCTATGGGTAGTGGTTGTGGTAGTATTGGTGGTAGCGGTAATGGTATTGGTATAGGTTTTGGTAATATGGACAACAATCCCTTTGGCAACAATATGTTAACATTGCCGGATAAAATGACAGCTAGTACAGCTTCAACGGCTATACTAAGCTCATCGCCGGCTAAAAGCCAACAACAACAACAGCAGCAACATCAAACAAAAAAATCAATGACAAATTTAAATACTAGTGGTACGACTTTGAGTGCAAATAAAATCAACATAACCGAGAATCGTTTTGACTTGCTGAATAATGAACCCTTACAGCCTACACGTTTAAATCCCTTCAATTCCAATAGTATGCAATCACAAAGTCAAAGGCAACAACAACAGCAGCAACAACAACAATTATTGGTGGCTAGTAATGCCTTAAAACAGGGACTGGGTGCTTATGCCAATACAACCTTAGCCACACAAATGATAAGTGGTGGTGGTGCCGGTACTTTACGTAGGCCACGTAATAATAAAGTATTCAAAAGTGAAAATAATATAAACTTTGGTAGTCTTTACAACAACAAAACCCCAACAACAACAACGAATAATATAACATCACAGTCTACAAATAATCATAATACTGGTTCACATTTAGATTTTCTTACCAATTCTCATACAGATCATTTTAATGATAATGATTTTGGTGCCATAAGTAACTCTACCAATCAATTGCTCAATGATTGGGCTTCTAATTCCTCAATAGCTGCAACAGATTATCATTTTGGTAGTAAACAGCCAAATAAACAACATTTGTATATAAAATCTAAAGATGGTACATGGTCGGCTGTTTCCTCAGATGCCTATCAAGCTTTTAGGCAACAACAACAACAGCAGCAGCAACAACAACAGCCACCACCTTCTTATGCTCATGCTGCAGGTGATAAACTTTTACAACCTTCTCCTAGTCACACAAATGCAAATTCCAATTCCAGCAATAATACCAACAATACCACCTCCTCCTCCTCCTCTTCTTCCCCTCTAAATAGTTTATATAATAATACCAGCAGCAACCATAATCAAGTATCTAATGGCAGCAGCAGTAGTAGCTCAAATTTAAATTCCTCCCTCAACACCAACATCTCTACCACCACCACCGCTAGCGATAATTTAATGTCTAGTCATAATAATAAGTATTTTAGTAGTTTTGGTCCCTCAGCCAATGTGTAAGTTTAAAAAAAAATTTAGTAAAGTTATTAATTATAATAATAAAAATGCTAAAATCCTTAAAATATTTTTAGCTTATATTGTACTTATTTTGTAAAATAATCAATAACTTAAATAACCACTTAATTGAAATGAAATTATAATTAATAAGCGTTTAGATAATGCTAAATGAAAGCGAGTTATATGAAGTTAAAAAAAAAGAAAACTATGTACAGTATAATTGTGATCTTAATGAAATATAATTAAAAGAAAAAAATATATATACGAAAAATTTTCAAATGCTCATCAGTCAGTTAAAACAAACTCCGTCTTATGGAGTTTAGGGTAATGCAAGAGGAATAAGAGAGAATGTAAAGTTTGTGGGTTAATTATAAAGGTAAGTTGCAAGGAGATTAAAAATTTACCATAGAAAATAATAAATTAAATATTTCAGAAAACTTTTAAATATTTAATTAACAGAGGGACGTGAAAAAGGACATGAAATTTATGAGAAAAAACATTTCACAATGTCCATTACTATATTTCAATTTGTTCGCCTTTGTTTCAAATAATTGTTATATAAAGAAAAATAATAAAAAAAGTATTTTTTAGACAAACAACCAATCAATTTGTTATTGCAAATATTTTTCAAG
>MINK01189362.1:6748-25378 GCA_001735545.1 Phormia regina | reverse complement strand
TTGAATGCCAAGAGGAAAAGTACTACCGACAGTGGGGAGCCCTGAGGGATTCCGTTATAAAGAGGTAACGTGTCGGATAAAGTAGAGTTAATGCGAACTCTGAACTTATGAAGCTTAAATTATTTTTTGTGAATACGGCTGTTAATCTCAAAACGTTTATTAGGCAACTTACAACCAACTAAGTACAAAACCGTTTTTGTTCAAAAACACATTGCACATTGAATGATAACGGTTCCATTATTAATTATTATTATTATACAAAAATTATTGGTTTTATATTTTATCAGAGTTACAAAATGAAACACAGGCTATATATATATATATGTATATATAAAGGCGTAGCAGAGGGGTGTACAATGTTCAAATTAGGATATCTCTGACATAAAAAAATTTCAAATATTTTGATATATTGTTCTAGGCCCTGATAAAACCCTAAAAACATGCCCTATTTATTATCTCTTACAGTTTTTGAGGTGGTTGGGGTATTATGTTTTTGCGCAAATATTTTAACTCAAAAATTTCCATACACCCACCTTAAAGTATACCGTTCGACTCAAAATCACATTCTGAATAGATTTAACCATGTCCGTCCATCTGGTTGGATGGCTGGCTGTCCATGTAAAGAGTTTTTGCGCAAGGACGATGCCTATTTATTTTGGTCATTATTTTCAATCTCAAAATTACCTTAAACATTTAAATATTTTAATGAAATTTAACATAAATAAGTTTTATGTAAGCATAAATCTATATGCTAAATATTATGAAGATTGGTCCATAATTTATCATAGCTCCCATATAAGACTCAATTTCGGGAATCACCAAAAAGTGCATAAATAAATGTAAATCTTAGTATCGATATATGTTTTTATTTTCCATTTAATAGAAGTATAGGTTCATAATTTTCTCCTTCCCGAATTTAGGTACTCATAGGCAATGGTGCATGGTATCATATGGTCGGTCTTGACCGACTATACCTTCTTCTCTCGATCTTAAATTTGAAAATTGCAAAACTTTTTGTGTTTTTTGGCCGAAACAGTATCTACACTCTTTTTTTCTCTAAAATAAAATTTTCTTTAGCACTATAGAATAATTTTCCACTTTTCTGAAAGGTAACTTCACAGAGATGACTACAAAATACATCTACATTACATTGCTTAGCTGATATATATAATTCTTCTTTATATAGAAAAAATTGAAATTAATATCTTTTATAGAATCAAATTACGCCACTTTAAAGTTTAATTAATAAGTCTCGGATTTGAGAAAATAAATATAGACTTAAGTTAAAGTTTGTTTCAAACAGAACAAGATAATATTAATGCAAAAGATACACATAACTATATTTTAAAGGTTATGTCAATTAGACAATGCGAGTGCTTTCTTACTTAAATGGATCCTTTTCTATTAAATTAATTCCCTCTCCCAGCATTTTCATATTTCTACTTCATATACTTAAACATTTTTTATGACTCTTTAAAATTAAACAAAATATGTTCCAGCAAAATATGATTTAACAAAATGACAAATCAATTCTTTAGAACTTAAATAAATGTGTTTCCCAATTTTATTTATTTTTTTTTTTTTTCATCATTTTTTATTTATTTTCCATTTAAAGGAAACTACAAACAAATATTATAGTTAGTAAGAAATAATGATTTTTTTTAAATCAACCAGATACATTTCAAATGTTGGTCAGTAGTGGTATGTACTATATATGCAATAAACATACAACAACAACATTATTCCTGTTACACATTTACACACACACACACACATACATATACATGCATAAAAATGTGTGCGTTCAAAGTTCAGCTGTCAATCGTGATTAAAGGACCTTAAAAGAAAAAATTTAACACAATTTTTGTTAAGGCAGACACTCTGAGCGTAAACATTTCGAAACAATGAACGAACAATCAGCTGATTTTGATTATTTTCTCTTAGCAAAAATAAACAGGAAAAAACAAAACTTTAAAAGCTTTTTAGGGACAAATTTCCCAGTATTTGAAAGTAATAGAGAGTGAGTGAGTGAGTGAGTGAGAGCTAAGAGTGTTTGAGTAAATGAGAGTATTAGAAACAAGCGCAGGACTCTACAATTTAATGAAATTAATGAAAAATTTATTTAAATGCAGTTTGAATTATTTAATATTATTGTGTTCTTATTTTAAATGAAATATAAAAAAAATAAATATTAGATATAAAGTGGTAGATGATGCTTCTTTGCAAATTTATGTAAAAAATGTTACAATTAATTCCAAATTGATTACTCTGTTTATTTGTATATAATATACTTTTTTAAAATTGTTTCACATTGGTCTTTTAAGGCTTTATAATTTATCCTTTTTAAGGATTTACTTATCTATTTTGTCTGTTTGTTTTAAATAGCATCATGTTTAAAATTGAAATAAAAACATGAAGAAAAGTTTTTTAAAAAAAAAAAGTAAAATACTTTCGTTGAATTTGGCCCATATTACTAAGTGGTGTTGCCTGTTGTTCGTCTTGTTGTTGCTTTAGATTTATATATACAAATATATAAAACTTTTTTCTGCTTCTTCTACTTTATTGTACGTACGTATTATTATTGTTGTGATGAGGCAGAAACGAGTTGAGTCGGTACCAGACGATTTCACTTGAGTTTAGTTTCATTTCAAACACAGAACGGTTAAGTTGGATACGTTAAAAAAGCTCCGCCGCCGGAAAATATAAAATAATATACAAAACAAAAATCAAACACTTAGAATAAAATTGTACACTTCCTTCTCAAATACAATAATAATAATAATAACAGTTACAACAGAAAAAACATCAAGTGGAAAAAGAAAGAAAATAAAAAAAAATCCAAACGAAATAAAATGAAATCACGTAATGTCCCAACATAAATTTCTATACATGTAGTAAAATGAGTGTATGAGTGTATATATTCTTCATATGTATATATTGATATCGATATATGTATTAAGATGTAGTAGAGAGTTACTAGTACTCGCACAATAAATACGACAACAACACAGTAACAAAATATGTAACAAAATACCAGATCAATGTTATAAATTTCCAATGTTTATGTTTCGAAAAAATAACAAAACCAATACAATTACGAAAAAAGTGAACGTGCCTCTCCATCTGTATGTGTGTGTATGTTTGTTTTTTGATTATGTGTGTGTGTGTGTTTTTAAGAGTTTAATTTAAAGTTTTAAAGAAAGATTTAAAAGGAAATAGAAAAATTCATATATATGTTTATACATAATAATAAAGTTTCTATATATTTTTTTAATTGTTAATAATTATATTATTATATATTGAAATATTTTTTTTTTGCATGTGCAGAAAGAAATAAACATAATTAAAAGTGTCATACAACTTGTCATAATTAAAAGCTCCTTAAACTATGCCACACTTTTTAAAGGGCCTTAGAGGTTTTGTTTTGTTATTTCAATTTGTAACTGCATTACCCTTTTTATTATTCTAATTAAAATATATATTAATAGATAAGTAAAGCATAATTAAACAAATTATCATTTTAATTATGTCGATGACCTAATGTAATTTTAAATTAATTAAATGTTTATGTACATTTATTGCATTTTTAATAATGTTGAAAGTTTCAAGGTAAACAACTTGCAACTTGTTGAGGAAGTAGGTAAAACTTAATTTTTCTGCTGTAAATACTTTTTATTGTTTAATATCTAATTTTATTTATTAACCATCATTTTCAGCAGTAATCGATTATACATCAATAAAATTAGTTTTCAGATTTTACTTTTCGAAATGATTTGATTAATAAAAAATGTGGACATTTAACTACTTAATTTAAATTTCATGGATCGTTTGGAAATTGTTTTCTAAAATACACATAATTAGAATAACAACAAAATTAAATTGATTCCATTTCTGTTTAAGTTAACTTTATTTTAAAAAGTAAGTTTTCTTTTTCTGTAATATAAGAAAAGAAATCTACTCTAAAAACATTCTAATTGAAATATTTGAAAATATTTTTTAATAAATTGAAATAACAAAAAGTAATTTTAAAAAATAACAAAAACCAATTACACATGGATATTTAATACAATAAACAACAACAAAATTATTTTAGAATTCAAAATGAAATTTTAAAATTTCCCTCCTTAAAATCAGTTATTAACCCATTAATAGTCATTGTAGCTGATCGAATACAGCAAGATAATCGACGATTTTTGTGGAGTATAAAGAGCTTCAGTTTTTTTTTAGCTTTTTAATGTAAATAATTGACAAATACTGTCTTATAATAATAAAAAATTTGGCAGTTATTTCGATTATATATGCTAGAATTTAGGCAATAACTTTTCACCATAGATCAAAAAATTAAAACGAGTTATTTGAAAATATTTTAATTTCTTTTAAATTAATAATTTTTGACAATATATGTTTTTATTAATAAAGTATATCATATAGAGATGTTTACTAACTTATTGTACAAAAAAAATATTCTTCTAAAAATACCCATAATTTCACCACGCCCCTAATTAAATACATACCTCCCTACGAGAACCTTGTATACTTTTCCAAATTTTTCAAAAATATCTCTGCGGCTTTTAATGGGTTAACTAAAAAAAATATTCAACAGATTCTAAAGTTTATTATTATTTTTAAGAAAAAAATTCTATTTTT
The DNA here is from genome assembly GCA_001735545.1 of Phormia regina. NCBI lineage: Eukaryota > Metazoa > Arthropoda > Insecta > Diptera > Calliphoridae > Phormia > Phormia regina. The sequence goes on along the minus strand of MINK01189362.1, from coordinate 20,731 downwards.
ATTTCATTTGTAGTCTACTTTCTGGGGCAAAATAAGTAAATTATTTGTTGGTAAAAAATTCATTGAAATATATCTAAACAGTATTAAAAAAAGAAAAACTTGATAAAGTTTTACTAATTTTTTCTTATGAAAATTTACATACAAAAAGTTAGTAAACCTTTATCAAACATATATTTTGTTGAATACGGCTGTGAATCTCTAAATTATGTTTTTAGAAATTATCATTAAAAAAATATGTAAATAAATAATTTTTTTAGTATTTAAAACAAAAATGTTTTAAAATTGATGTTTAACTAAAAATAAATTTTCCAAAAATAATTGTTTCCAAAAAAGTAATATTTATGACTACAAGGAGGAAAAATAATCTTTTTATATAAAATATAGATTTTTTTATTTTATCTAGCTACATAAGCGTTAATAATAGGGTATTGGAAATTTTAAAGATAGATTTATAATATCCTGAGTTAGTTCTATTAAGTATGTTATTTTTCTAGTAATTTTTTTTTTCACGGTAGCTGAATGTAATTATTTTACTAAGTCAAAGATGTGCTATCTTAAATTTTTAATGATTAAATTTCGTTTGCCTATATACCATACAAATTAAAAGGTTTATAAAAAAGCTTATAAATATGTCTAAATTTGCAAACTCAAGTAAATACAAAAATAAAGTATGATTATGCATTATATGACTTTTAGTTAAATGTATAAATTTTTTTAATATAACAGATGATAATACAAAACTTTCTAATGGAATTCACAATAGACCAGAAAATGCATTTCATTCTATTGCTGTCTAAAAATTGTTTTTCCAAAGTATTTTTAAACAAAAATGATTATAAAATACTCTAAAACTCAATACTATATTTGGTATAATATTTAAATATTTTTTATTTTTATCTTTTGTATAAAGTTGAATAACCCTTTCGTGTAGAAATTGTTTAAAAAATATCGTTTGTCTAAAAGAATCAAGTCATTGTAAAAATTTCTTTATTAATTTATTTTTTTTATTATGGTAAACGCGAAAATATAATAATATACTAAAATAAAATGATAAAGCATCTTCTTAACACAATACCACGGTTTATTAAATTTTCATTTAGTCTAAATAAAATAAATATTTACAATCTGAAGAATATACAAATATAAGTTCAAAAAAAAATTATGACGTGCTCGCGTAACTTCAACAAAACATAATCTTCCTAAATAAAATAAAAGCTATAATTAAGTGAATTAATAAAAAAAGAAATTATCAGAGCTTTAAACAAAATATAATTAAATAAATGTGGTTATAAAAAGAAATCCCAAAAAGATGTTAGAAACCCATTGTAGTTTTGGTAAGTAAATTCCTGCTAAATAAAAATACAATTTTACTCTTAAACTAAATTACAAAAACTCATACTAAAAATCTAAAAAAAAAGCTGGACACAAAATGAAAACATTTAGTCAAAGTCAGGATAATAAATAAATAAATAAAATAATGTTGTTGGCAAACAAACGAGAAAACAAACAAACAGTGGCTATTGGCTGGGAACAGCAGCATAATCAGCATCTTCATCATTGCTGCTAGAGTAGCTTTTAATAGTAACTAATACTCATTGTGCAAATTAGGCCCTTAAAACATTTAGATTGTTTGTCGTTGTATTTGGTCTCTTAATTAGCTTCACCTACTTTGTTTTCTAATTAAACATGGCAAAACCGAAATCAGGCATTTAGGCTGCCAGGCAGTAGAAGCAGCAGTTAGGCAGACAGACAGACAGACAAACTCTAACACTGTTTATAAACGAATAAGTGAATAAATAAATGAATGACTGAGTCAGTTATTTCTGTTAACAAAGTTTATTATTATTTTTTTTTGTTTTTTTTTGTTTTTGTATTTACTTTACTGAGAATAACAACTCATTAAGTTAATGAGTGTCATCACATCACATTACAATACAACACATTAAAGCATCGCATCTCATTACCTACAAAAACATCGCATCATCATCATCAGCAGCAGCATTATTTTCACAAATAGAATGTGCACAGTAAACATTATAAATAATTTATATTTTGAAATAAAATTATTTTAACAAACTAATTAAATTATGTCCTTTTTATGTCTTTTACCATATATGTATCTTTTGAATTATGTATTTATGTATATAAGTACATATTATGTATGTATGTGTTCATATATATATATGTATGTAATGCTATTTAAACACTTAAAAAGAAGTATACATTAAAATATTTTCAAAACACTTTTTAACATTTTAAAATTTTAATAACTTTTCTTTGGCTTGTTGTTACAAAAATACATTCCAGTGAAAATTTTCATCATAAATTCTCAACATATTTAGCTTTTTTGGGGTTAAATTTGTTAAAAGTGTTTAAATATTAGGGAGTGTCACAATGTTTTTCTCAAACATTTTTAGAAAAGTTTTAGAATACAAATTTGAATGAGTAATTGGGGTTTATAAGTAGCTGCCACGATATGCTTGAATTAAAATATAATTTTGTTCTAAAATATATAAACGTTTTATTAATAAACTGTAGAAAATATAGAAAAGCTTTTTGTTTTCCCAACTTCAAGAAATAATAATTACAAAATAATTAATTATTTATTTCGAATTTATATAAAAATGTTAATTTAATGTATAGTCAGTTAAAAAGGTATTTTTTTATTTTCTGGTTTTCAAAATCAATTGTAAGCTTTTAAGTTGAAGAAGATCTTCAATGCCGTAACTAACGTCAATACGTTTTTAGTGGAATATTTTTCAGTTTTTATTTTTAAAATTTTTTTAGACTATGGGATTTTAAGAAGAAAATAAATAGCATTAGTTTTAGGCAAATATAGTTTTAGCTGTTATATATTAAATAAATATGGTTCACAAATGAATGTTTTAGTACGAATTTTTCCCTAAGAATACAAGTAAATTGAAAAGAAAAAAAAGCTTTCCGAACACTATATCTGATCTCCATTTAAAACTCCGAGAAGATGCCAAAAAAATTTCAGTTTTCACAAATGATACTGGAAATATAGTATAGGAATTGTATAAACAACAGAGCATTTCAGCGTGGAGAAAAATAATGTCCATCAAATGGTTCCCAATGTGTTAATAAGCGCAACCGCCATTGGCCAAAAATTAAAAAAGTAATAATTTTTAAGAAAATTTTATATATTTTCTCATCAGCTAATAATATAAGCTTTTTCAAAAATGTATATCACATATTTTTAGACAAATCATTAGTAAATGCCACATAGAGGGCGGCCAAATTCAACAGATAAATATTTGAAAAAAAAATAATAATATAATAATTAATTTCGATAAGCTCATACTTAAATAATTGGTTTTCTATGTTAGAAAACGTACACTCTATAACCTTCCACCTAAAAATAATCACTATTTTTATCTTCTTGTATTGTTTAAAATTTGTGTTTGGAAATTTGATTTCATTAAAAACTGCTTTTAAACGAAAAATTATAAAAATTTCACTAAATTTGAAAAACTATTTCAAGAAGATTAGTTCACGAAACTTAAATTTTTTTCTTAGGCTATAGCTTTATATCACCCTTTCTTTAAAACTGTTGAAAAACGCAACCACCTTTTGGTTATAATTTATATAATAAATATTTTTCTAGATGGAAAAAGTTACATTTTAGAAAATATTTTAAGAAGTGAACAACTTCACACAAAATGGATTTTTAAATTTCTTTCAGCAATTTTTTATACAGTTAAGCTCATCACAATACAAGTCTTAATAAAATAATGTGTTAAAAACATAAAATTTACAAAGTTTAGTGAAATATATAAGGATAATTAGTATATGATTTTTTAATTTATTTTTTTCTTTTTTATTCCCTCTTTTCTCCTTAATAGTAATCAATAAAGAACGGAAACAATTTTTTCTCAGCATTTTTGTAATTTATATTTTTTTAAGTAACGTAAAATGGAAATTTTCTGTAAAATTATTGTAGTACAAATGATGTAAAAATTCATTTTTGATGTACAACCGTGCGTATGAGTAATATATATTATTTATAATACGTAAAAGTCTAGTATTCCTTACTAATATTTATATTATAAAAAATATTTATTTCCATAATTTGTATTTATTGTATTGTTCAACAAAATTTGGTAAGGATAAGAACATTGCCAACTGCAAGTCTGTGCAAAAGTTTTTTTAAAATTATCTGCCATTTTAGCAGTTTTACAAAGTTTTTAGTAAAAAGGGTATATGACTGTTACGATAGTTCTTACTCCGATTAGAAATTATTGCACAGATAATGATAGTCATAATGACCAGTTTTTAGAATTTGTGGAAAATTTCAGGATGTACGATGGGTATAAGAGTCCTTGCACCGATTTTTTTTAAACTTCGCATTCATTTTAATTATTTCAAATTTTATTAGTATAAAAAATTTCATAAGTCTGGGATAACTCCTTCTATTTTTATCCAGTGGTTATATATAAACAAAATATACTAAAAAAGTAATAACTTCATCACGTCATTTTATTTTTTCAGATATTTTCCTTTATTTTGATTATTTTGCATTGCAAATTTCCACAGTATTCAATCACTTATAGTATTTTATTGAGAATTTGAATTTTAATCTGTTGTCTGGGAATAATATAAGAAATAAAAGTAATAATAACATTTTTATTTTGAAATCTTAGCTTTATTGAAAGAAAATCTTTGTACACATGGCGCTACTATTATTTTGCACACAGCTGTATGTTTAAAATTAAAAAAAAAAATGAAGAGATAAAGTCCAATATAGTCATACTAATTAATAACTATAATTAATTAACTAAATATTTAACTAAACTCATTTGAAGCAAAAAAATAATAAAATATTTTATTATGTATTTTATGTAAACCTGTGATTACCCTAATTAATTGTTTGAAATACACATGTAAAAACATTTGAAATTTAACAGAATAAGGAAACACGAATATACATACATTTATTTGTATGATTTGTATGAACAAGAACATGAATATTGAGTAAAATGAAGGTTATTACTCTTTTGTTTTTGCATATTACACACATCTGAATTTACAAACATACATACATATATTTACTACCACTAGCTCATATTTAAGCGGATAGGAAATTCAATTTGTACATTTGTTCTCCTTGTTTGTGGTTGTTGTTGATGGTAGGGTTTTTGTTGTAACACACTAAATAATAAAACAACAACTTTAACAGCAACAAATTTTGTCATTTAAATATTTAAAACACTTGACAATTTAATTTATTTCAATTTTGTTTTTTTGTTTTTGCTTCAAATATTTTATATATATTTTTTGTAATTGTAGTCGTTGTAATAATGAAATTTTGTTGTCGTACTTGTTGTTGGTTTTTTTATTGTACAACATTGTATAATACATATTTTTTTTTTTTTTAATTAAAAACTACAAAAAAGTTTTAGCAAAGGGCGAGACATGTTAATTATTTGAATTTTATGTTATTTTTTTCTCTTTTACTTTTCATTTTCATTTAATTTATATATTTTTAAACTTTTACTGTTGTTGCTATATTTTCAATTCCCTTCAAAATGTTTAAAATGTAAGAGTAATTAAGTTTTTCTCTTTTTTGTTGTTGTTGTTCCTGTTTTCATTGTAAATTAAAATAATTCATTGTGAAACTAAGACAACAAAAGCTTAACTTTTATTTAAAGTTACTACTTTTGAATGTTAAATTACATTAACTTGAAATAACTAGTGAAATATTGTTTATTATTAAAAACTTTTGATTCTATTGAAAAGTAATATTAACTTTTTTAACGTTAAAGTTTTTTTGACATGATCCTTTAATCTTTTGTTTTTATTAATTACAAATGAGAAATGTCTATATTGCATAATTATGTTAAAAAGAAAAGTTCACATTATGGCTCTTTCAATGTATTTAATTTAATTTTTAAGGTTTTATATATAAATTATGATAATTTAATGTTGAAATGATTTAAGTTTTAGTTTTTTCTTATGACCTTCAAAGTAAAACTTTAGTAATAGAAATTCAATAAATTACTTTTATATTCTATAATTGTTTTTATTATTTCAAAATAATGGTATATATTAAGTACACATTTTAAGTTATTTTTAGTACAAAGAAAAAGGAATTCTTTAGTTTGTTATATTATCAAACATACAAACACACAAATACAAGCACACGGACACAGAGACTTATATACATATGTACTTAAAGAACATGTGTAGTTTGAAATATTCTTAATTTATTTATAATTTGTGTTTGTTTTACTTATACGTAGTTTTATATTGTAGTTGTTGCTGTTGTTGTATGAATACATTTATATATTTGTACTATAGAAATTCTTGCCTCAAAGTGCTAAATCATTAGTAACCTTGGTTGCAAGTTGTGTATGTATGTTTATTTGTTAAGTATATACATATGTATGTGTAATCTACTAATAGGTATGTTTATACATACCTATGTATGTATTATGTTTTAGTTTAATTCTACTCTTACTATCACAAATATGATAAAAGAAAACTACATAAAATATTTTATTATATATTAGTATTTATTTTTAGAAATAACTACATATAAAACACCTGTATTAAAAGCAAATTAGAATACATTTATATGTATTACATAAGAGAAACTAAGTACATATAGTACATACATTCTGTTATAATGATAATAATACACTAGATAATACTTTGTAAATATGTACATATATACATACATATATATTTTTATAATAATGAATCTATTGCTTGCTGTTGGTATACAATTTTATATTTCTAAATGTAACTTTTAATGAGGTACATAAATATATACATATATCTAATAGTATATTTTTATATTTCTGTTAATTATTTGTTTATTTGTATAATTAGAAGAAAATTATTTTAGCTTAATCTTCTTTAAATAAATATTTTAATTATTTTTAATAATATCTAATTACTTGTTGTACAGTACAAGTGATTATATAATTCGGATTTGTTTTATATTTTAATTTAACTAGATATATTAAAAGAATTTCAAGTTTTTTTCAGAACTAGAAAGATACTTTTGTATTTAATATGAAAAATTTTTCCCCAAAAACAACACAGTACCCGATGTATATATACGTTAGAAATATAAAATAACTGTTAAATATATTAATACTATTGTAATATAGACATATGTACATATAGGTATATGAAAAAATTTAATCCATGTTTGTTTGTTGTTTTGTTTGGGCTTTACAGAAAGTTAATTCTCTTATAATAATAATGACGATAATAATAATAATAATAATAATAATAATAATAATAATAATAATAATAATAATAATAATAATAATAATAATAATTACTATTATTATAAAATAACAGATAAATTTTGGGAAAATAATTTTTCTATTAATTTACATAATTGAGATGAAAATGTAGTGGTTAAATCTACGGCCTACCCGTGCCCTACAGTGTTGCTAGAACTAAAGAAAAAAAAGTTCAATTAGACTAAAAAAAAAGGTTAAATGTTCCACAAAATAAGGGCAGTGAAACTATTATATTGTTTTATTAAAAACGCTTTAATTTTCTAGTTCTCTTTAGAAATATTAGTGAATTTATATATTTGTTAAATAATTCTAATATTTTTGTACAATGGAAGCTGCCGCCAGAAATTTTTGAGAAATATAAATAATTTGATTAAATTGTTGAAAAATAAAATTTATAAATTTTATCCTTTTAAAATATTAAGAATCAAAAAAGGCCAGAAAAACTTTAGAAATTAAAACGAAAATTTTGATGCTAAAAGCAAACTAAAAAGTCTAAACTGGCCCCTATGTAAGGAAAATTAAAATTTAATATTATTACAGCAATAGATTTAATTTTTTTTCGAAATATAATTCTCATCAACCATCAAAATTAAAATGAAAATGGAAGGAATAGAACCAGTGGAAATGGTGCTCCCATAAAACGAAATTATTAAACATATAGGAAAGTTTTAAATATTATAGAAAAAATTTTAAAATTTTGTAAAAATAACTTTTTCAACAACATAAATAAGTTCGGATGATAATGAGTTGGGTATACGCAGTGGAAAACAGCATGATCACCACAACCATTCAATGTTTATATAGCAGTTTTTCATTGATTTCAATAATACCGTGTTAATGATGGCAACATTTATGATTCTGTTTAATCTTTTAATAATTACTCACAATTAAAATTTTCATGATTTGAACAAAATCAATTAAAAATTAATTAATATAAACAACAACGTAATTGAAGATGATTTTTTATTTTTTTCTGTTTACATCAAATTTTGTATATGCCGGATAAATTAAAGTTAATATTAGTTATCACATTTAATAGAGGCAAATAAGGGTTACAAAGCTCATTGCTTCGTAAATAAATAAATCTAAGTTGGAAAACTTTCAAACTTTATTTGGTTTTCATAAACATTTTCATATAAATTTATATAAGTATTTTAATTGAGTTCAACTATATAAACTTATTGAAGACTTATTTTTAAATAAAAATGCTTTTTGCGCTCAAAGCTTTTAAATACTCATTTGACTTTCACAATGATTGCTAAACATTAAATGAAATTAAATATTATTTTCAAACAATATACAATTTTAAGTTTTAATATTATTTGCTAGTTAAATATTCTCCCCCATATATTCACTAAAACATTTCTATTTGAATATTTTTCCCTCTTGTTATTATAAATTCAATTTAAATATTTGATGAAAATTTTGAAAATTTCAAAAATGTTTTAATTAAAATTTTGTTCATAATTTTACAATATATTTATTTTGTATTGTATATACTTATGCAGGATATTATATATACAACTAAAAATCAAATAATAATTATTAATATTTTGAATAATAAGAAAATCTCTAGACAGTCATCATAAGGATCAGCTTTTATATTTCTTCTTGTTGAAAAATATTTAAAGCAAAATAATAACTCATACATACACTTAAAATACATATATAAATATGTATAGATGTATAATAATAAATTCACTCGCAAGTATTTCAATAATATTTGTTTGTATAAATGAATGTATGTATGTTTTTATATGTATGTGTGTAGTATTTATATTAAATATTTGCTTTAGTATATTCGCAGTAGTATTTATTTATGTATTTGTTTATTTATTTGTGTACGAGTATAATTTTAAAGACTAAATTGTTTGTTTCTTTATTTGTTTACTTATTTCAATTTGTTGTTGTTATTGTATTAAATGAAAACAATTATTATGATTAATACACATTTTACGCTTAATTTGCCATGTTAAAACTTCATGAGAAGGATTAGAATAATAATTGTATTAAATAAATTTTAAATGAAGTGATAAAAGATAAACATTGTAATTTAAACAAATTTATATACAAAAATATGTTTGACAATTTGTATTCATATAAATTTGGAAAAAAGCTCACGAGCATAACTGATTTGTGAAGGAATATTTTACAAAAACTGTAAAGGTAGTTTTTTGATGAGATCAAAAATTCACTGTGATAAAAAACATGTTTTGTTGCACCTTTTGCTTTTTAAAATTGTTTTGGGTTTTTAATTTTGTGGAGGTCAAATTTTAAAAGCGAAATAATTTATATTAGATTTGTTATACATTTTTCTATAAAATCATATTCAATAAACATTTTGTTGTAAACAAAAAAAGATTTATTTCTTTTTAATTGCATAAAAAGTTTACCATATATATGAGATTTTATCTCCAAGAATTTCTATTCTTATTTTTTGCCCCAAAAAGTATGCACTAAATTGAAAAGAAAATGATTTATCCTAAAATAAATGAACAATTTATTGATACACTTAAAATGATTTATATTTTTTTGTGTTTTTAACAAAACATAATTATTTATATTCCATACATATTTTGTCTTCAGATAAAAGGGAATCTTTTCTTTTTAAAAACAAAAATTAATTTAAAAATTGAACGTTAGGTCCACATTTTACTCTTACTTTTTTAAACTTTTAAACAACTGCACCGAATTTTACGAAATTTGACACACAGATTAAACTCTTAAACGGTACATAGTAGATATTTGTTACACCCAATAAGAGGTAGCGAAGCGCGCCGGGTTATGCTCGTATGTGTATAAAATAATATTTCTATAGTTTATTACACTCTACACCATACGTGGTTGGGGTATTATACTTTTGTGCTGATGTTTGTTATTCACAAAAAAATATTGTTCTTACCAACACCTATAAGTATAACAATCAAAATAACTTTCTAAGAAATTGGCTATAATCTGCCATGATCATAAACATTGGTTCAAAAATCTACATAGTTCCCATATAAACTCATCTTCCGGAAATATTTTAATCGTACATAAAAGCCATAAAATTGTATTAAAAATATTATTCGTAACAAATTACCAGAGTAGGAAGAACACTCATTTTTTCGATTCGTTTTTACCACTGAATTTAATTCTTATTTTCAGAACGAATTTTATTTTTTTGTAGGAAAATTTATTTTTTTAATTTGTTCTAAGATTACAAATTTTATTTTTGAAAATAAAGACATTATTCTCGAATTAACCCGAAACGAGTTAATCGAATTGAAGTCGTGTACAACGGTATACGTTGTTTTATATTGAATGAATGATAAATGGATGTAATAAGACATTTGTACATGCGCTTGTGTGTTTACGAAGACTACATATATTTTTTTTTGTTAAAAATAACACATAACATAATGTTTATGGTAGTAGTTAATTAAGTGTGTTTTTTATTTGTTTATGTAGGTATGTATGCATGTATGTAAATACATGTTTTCCAATATGAGGAAATTAGAATATGTTAAGCGGTTGCATATGTATTTTTGTTTTATATATTTTTTGCGATCGTCATAAAATATATTATTGTCCGCCATCACCATAATTAGTAATAATGTACTATTAATAAAACCTTTTAAGTATTTTTTTTTTTACTCAGTTCCTACAAATTGATCTTCTTTAGATATTTAGCTGTTAATATTTTATTGACAAAAAATTTCTTTTTGTCCTAAAATTGCATAATTTTTGCAATAAAATATTTTTTCTTACAAAACAAAAATCTGTTTTTGTAATATTTTAAAATTATTTTATTTGTGCATAATTGTTTCATAATTTCATATGACCACAATAAAAAGAATTAGTTTACACATACACCTATGTAAATGCACATACATATTTTTTTCTCGCATAAAATAACAAATATCATTGGAGTTTTTAGTTAGGCTCCAACGAAATTTTGTTTACCCTTTTCAACCACTCTTTTTTCATACATTATTGTATCACGTTGTGCCCATTTGTAATCGTAAAATAGCTTCCATACAAAATCCAATTAATAAAAAAAATTTTTTTTTATTATTTTCGTAACTCAAATTAAACAAAGTTAGAAATAGAAATTTACACCAAAAAGTGAATTTTATTTTAAAATTACAAATAAGCGAATAAAAACTGGAAATTAAATTTTTAATCCGAATTTTTCCCTATCTTGCAAATTACCAATTTTTTTTTTTGAAAATCATCCAAAAGCGTGAAGATTCTTAAAAACATGTTAGAATCCACGAAACATTCTATATTCATAAGTTTTATTTTACACTTAACATAATAATCGGATCATAAATGGGGACAGGTAAAACAACACCTCCAAAATTGGTCTTTGAAACCAAATAGTTAATATTGATTTAAAAAATTAATACTAAAGTTCCAAAAAAATTTAAACTTAAAAGAAAATATTGTTTTTTACTGTGAATAAAACTGATTTTGTTATTTCTTTTTTTTTCTGCTTAACTATTATTGGAAACATTTTTCACAATTATATTTTATTCGCGTGTAATTTCCTTGAATTGTAACTTTTCAAACTGTCGATACAATACATCATTCACATTCATTTCATTAATTGTTCTTTTCTTCTTATTATTTTATTGATTTTATCGCTATTGTTTGCTACTGTTGATGTTATTTGTTTTTACAGAAAAAATATATATTTATATATTTTTACTTTTTTTTCATCATATTTTTCAGTTTAAAATTGTAAAGAAATTGATTACTATGACATTGACATGTTGTGTGTATGTGTGCATTTCCGTTGTTAATCTCAGAGTAATACCATTGAGACTCTAAGAATTACAATGGGAATATGAATAGAAATGAAAAAAGAAGAAGAAGAAAAAAAAATTATCACAATTTTATGTTATAACATCTCTTATATTATTTTAACTAGAACTATATGAAATTCTTAAAAAAAAAAATATAAAAAAAATAATTTAAGCTTTAAAAAAAATTAGAAAATACAATGATTTTTTTTTGTTCGTTAGTAAAAAACAATTTAAAAAATTACTTTAATTTTAAATTCTTGTTAAATTTAATTTAATATAAAATTTTATTATTTACTTGAAAAGCAATACTACAGTTTCCCATATATAACGTATGTATTTGTATGTGTAACTAATACAATTTGTAGTTTTTTATTTCAGTTATTTCTTGTTTTATTTCATTCACTTAGTGGTTTCATTTTGTCTGTATTTGTAAAGTTTTTGTTTTGTTCTATTTCTTTATTTTAAAAAAAAAAAAACTTTAAAGAAGATTCCTTTTAAAAAATTATGGAATTGACGGGTATGACGTGATTGACCTAATTTTTTTTAGTGAATGTTAGTATATTTTCCATTTAGTTTTCAGTTTTTTTTTTCTTTAAAATTTTCAGCTGCTGTTATAGTTGTTCTCTATATATTTTACTTAGAAAATATTTTTTAACATTCTCATACAGATTGCCAGAAAAATTAGTTCTTTTTCTTTTATATATATATATATATATATATAGATGAATATAAAGAAGTGTGTGTGTGTGCGTATCTTGTTACATATATACAAACATATACACTTAAAGACTGTTATACGCAAATTATACATTGAATGGAATTATAAGAGAATAGTTTACTAAAGAAAATAAAAATAAAAAGAAATGGAAAATTTAAAATATGAAATAGAAAAAAAAAACACCAAAGTATCCATTTATTTATGCATGTGTATGTGTATAGTTTAGCATAATGGGATATAATTAATACACCCAAGAAAAATGTTAGAACAAGAGAAAAAAAAAATTAAAATTTAACATAATGAATTTTTAGTTTATAAATGAATTTAAACGGTTTATTAAAAAAATTTTAAAGTAAAGCTGCTGCGCTTATTTAGTAGATTAAGATTAAACATAGTTATTTCTACATTTTTCAAGGTTAAACTTTGGAAAGCTTTATTTTGTTGTTAGGTAAATATAAATAATAAAAAATCTTGTGATCATAACAAAAATACTTTATACTAAATTTCTCTTTAAGGGCCCAAACCACAATTATAAAAAATGTTTTTCTTCCTTTCTTAAATTCCATGCATAAAAAATATAATGCAAATCTTTCTCTTTTCTTCTTATATAAATTTAATGTAAACCTATGTGATTAATTTTGGACCAACGACAACACCAACAGAGAGGGAGAGTGAGAAAATGAGAGCTTTTGAGAATACGTTGTAAAAATAAAATAAATTTTAATTTTCAGCGGATTCCGCTATGATGTTTTAGTTTCCAAATTTTCATAAAAAAATAATAATCCGCTTGTTTTGTTTGGGCTCTAATTTGAAATATTTTAAAAATGTATTGTTAAAAATTTGATTTTTATATTTTATGAAATCAAAAAGTCGGGGTTCACACACAGCTATTTTTCTTGCCGCAATTCTGACTTTGTAGATGAGAGAGGTAAAGAGAATGTAAAAGTTTAGTATTCTTTTCTCTTCTCTCTAATATAAACTCAAAATTGCGGCAAGAAAAATTGCTGTGTGTGAACTCGGGCAAAGATTGAAATAAAATTTTCGCCTTAAAGAATGCTGTCATAACTTTACATATATAAATATACATTACAATGATTAAGAAAAAAAACAATGTCCGAAACTTTTTTTTAAAGTTCATAGAGGAGAGAGTCTTTAAAAAGTCAATAACAGAGTTTAAAAACTATTATATCCGCAATTT
>MINK01189361.1:0-11335 GCA_001735545.1 Phormia regina | reverse complement strand
AAAAAAAAGTAGTGTGCGTTTATAGGAATATGCTCCAGTGTATTTTTGTTAAACACACCATACACGGCTGTCATTTTTTTTTTTTTTAAATTGACGATTTCTGCAAATTTTTGAAAAATGTCGAGTTAAGAAATATTTCTTAATTTGTTTTGCAAAATATTAAAAACCAAAACTGAAAAATAAAATATGCGTAGTAATTTTTCTACCCTGCACAAGAATAAGTGGTTGAGATATTATGTGTTTGCGTTGATAATTATAGGGCTCGGAAAACTTTTTTGGACCACCAGCTTATCGGAAGGATATTTTAATATGGGAGCTATGATTAATGAATAATCATAGTCTCCATATAAATCGATCATTCCATAATAAAATTTTTACTTGTTTTAATTAGTTAGGAATGAAATTTTTTATAGATATTATATTTATATTAAATATGAATTTACAATTTAATCTATATATTGAAACAAATTTTCCTCGGACTGGGATTTCGGGTATTTTCAACTTTGCAATTTTTATTACATCAATTTTCCCATGTATTTTATGAAAAGTGTGAATAGAGCGCGAGTAGTAATATAATGTTGACTTCCTCTGTTGCCTTTACATTGCGGTATAAATATGTATATAATTTCTTAAGATTAATAAAACGTATGCCAATTGATATTCTGTATGTTATGAAAATGTCCTTGCCTTAAATAGAACTTTTATTTATTTTTGCTTGGATTATTTTCATAAGAAATTTTGCTGGAGCATTTTTCATAGGCAATTTTTTATATCCTAGAGATGACGACAAATACATACATTGGTGTAATGCTGAAGAAAAGTTTTCAAATTTTTCACATAGGTAATTTAGTCGATTTTTTAGTGCTTGATTCGTAGCTAAGTAAGGCGAAATGTAATTTTTACTTAATTAAAAAGATTATTGGTGCGATTTGGGTTTTGGCCATAAATAATAAAAATTATGATATTTTTCCTATGGATCTTGTTTACGAAAAGATTATGTCAGAAAGAAAATTTTTTAAAAAGGGTATTTTAATATGAAACGAATTTTTACATTATACTGGGAACATCGGTAATTTTAAATGTGAGGCCATAAAAATATATGCAAATAAACGTTTTAAAGTAAATGCAGTTTTACTGATGACATAAATATTTAAATTTACAATACTTACAAAATTCTCAGTTTGGTCAGCCTTTGAAAATCGGATTCAAAAATCACAGTTATATTATTTCCTTGTAAGTCTCTGTAAGAAAATTAAAATTTTTGTTTATATATTAATCATTATTAAAATAAAAAATGTAAAATAAAGAAATAACACTAACTATTTTATAAAATGAAGAAAAAACGTTTAGTTTTTATTGTTTGTATTTTTTTTTTTGTAATATATGGAAGGCTTTTATTCAAATCACAATAATCACAACTTTTCAAGAGACCAAATAACTGTATATCGTCAATTTAACGAAAGAATGTCCAAAAATATTTCTTATGTATTCCGATTTTTCTAATATCTGGCATACGCCTTTCAATTGTTATTGTTGTCGCCACAAAAAAGAATTTTACGAAATTCATTAATTTAAAGTCCTTTGGTCTCACCCATCCTAAAAATTTGTTCTGATAAATTGATGTCATTCTATGGCAATGAGAACGTATTTTACCATTTAAAGATTCAAACTAATTAATTAGGGAATAACTAATACAGATTTTTTTCCTGAAATACCTTTTAAAATGAAAAATTTATACTGTGAGCGTTAAAAGAAATTAAACTGAGTGTATCCTTAAATAATACGCGTAAAAAAGTAAACAGTTTTATAATTAAATGCAAAAAAAAAAAAAAATAAATAAATAAATAAAAAATTGTATTTAATACTTTATATGATACTATTTGATTTTATTACATCCTAGGTTTTTTTTGGCAAAATTCGGTAATAATATGGGTTACTCTTTCCATAATGCCAGCAAGAGATGATCACTGCAAATAATGATACAGATTCCTGATTGGATTGGGGTCTTCAGAGCATTATATGTAGGTTTAGGAGTACGGTAAAGCAACCACTCCCTCACAATTTTGGACAGATGCTTGTTATGCAATAACCTAAATTGAAATATGAAATTACTGAAGCCTCCAGACGTCCTCAGACCATTAGCGAGTACCGATCATGTTCAACTATCTCAACCACACATATGACATTGACGTCATCAAAGATTTATTTTGGTTGGCTTACGATTCTAAGGAAGTCTCTCTTTTGCGTAATGTTCCTAAAATAGTACTTTTTNAGTTNTTTTTTTTTTTTTTTTTTTTTTTTTTTTTTGTAAGGTACTACTTAGAAGCTGGACTATCCTTGACTTCGCAAACTATATATTGTTTCTTTGTGTCTGTAAATGATTTAACATTTTTGTTCGAGAATACAGTATGATGTTTGTTGTAGTGTATTACACTGCAATAATTCCTTGAAACGATTTTTGCAACTTTTACGCAAGAATTTTTTCAATTTTATATAAATCTGATATTATTTTCGAGTTTGAATTGAAACTTGTTTTTCTATTTTCTTTTTACTTCCTTTGAGACTAGAAACACAATTAACATTATAATTTAGTCCTTCCCTGAAACTTAAACTAAAAAAAATATACGATCCACTCTTTACTTAATTTTGTCACGTAAAATTCAATTATATCATTATTCCGATTTATTTACGCAATAATAAATAAATAATTTGGGATATCACTTTTTTATATCATTATTTATCTATATCTCACAAGGCTTCGTTTAAAACGAAATGAGCTGTTTATTTATTTTTGACGCTCATAGTATGAAAAAATTGTTCTAATAAACGCTTCACTTCACCACTTTACCGACAAATAATTAAATATGAGTCCTAAGGTATGCTCTTATATTTCCACCTTTGTACTAATCTATTTTTTTTTCAAGCTATTCGCAAAAGCGTGAACGAAATGTGATTTTTTTTACACAGACTATTATAAAACGTGAACAATTATTTATTATTTTTTTTTAATGTTTATAATTTGGAAAATCTCCGATTAAAAATAAAATGTTTTTGTTTGTAATATTTAGTAACTCTTTTGGTTTTGGACCGATTTGGTTAGTTCAAAAATTGAAAAAAGTATTTGTAACAGATTTCTTCAAAAACTAATTCCAAGCTTATATAAAAGTCTCATAAAGCCCAAAAATGCATTTTGGTAGATATCTCAGATAATAATAGTCCGATTAAGTTTATATATATTCTTCAACAAAAAAATTTAAAAAAAATCACCCCATTATATCAACAACAACAATGCAAAGCTGCCATAAAAAAATATCATATAATAACTCTCCCGTTTATGGACCGCTTTGTCGTAAAATATTACGGAAAGACAGGCATTTGAAACCAAAAAAGAAAAAATAAAAAAACTGAGTTGAAACATTTTATATGATTTTTAGATTCATTTTAGTTTTGCCGTAACAATTTACAACATTCTGATTAAAAACCATTAAGAAAAAACTTAGGAAATTAATTTGCTGCAAAATAGGTATACGGTTTACTATTCGCTGCAAATTTATGCAGACTTTAAATTTAAGGGACAGAATTTTAAAGACTAACAGCCGTATTCACAAAAACTTAACAAAGCTTTAGAAACGACGATTTTCTTATTAAACCTTTGGTAAAGCTGCATTTAACTTCAAATAATTTAATATTGCTTCGACTCTACTTTAAGGCTTTTTTAAGCATATGTCCGTTACATTTGTCAAGGAAAAAATAATAATTTTTTTTTTTTTGAATCATTCGTAAATTTTTAACAAAATCGCCATATTTTTAAATGTCCGGATGTTGAAATTTATTGCAAAATTAAAAATGTGACAGTAAAGCAATTTAAAAATGCATTAAATGAATTATGGAATAGGATAATAATTTCTGTAATTATTTTTAATCTAAATGCATTTTTTAAACTATTTTATGTTAAAATCATAAACATAAATAGGAAAAAGTATATTCTAGTTGCTTTTAATTAATATCTCAACTCAATGTTCGCCACAATCGCATATATCGATAGTTTTCATTTTTTTCTATTACCACGTAATTCCAAATAGAATATTAATATATAAACATCTTAGATTATGGTGTAATTAATATATCATATCAACTCCGGGCTAAAATTTATGCATTTTAACAGAAAAACTGATTAAAGTAGTTAAATTTTATAAAAATTTCAACAAAAATTATGTAAACAAACACAAATATGAAATTATTTTTTTTTTTCTTTGAACAAGACATCACAGACATAGGCTTTAAAAGGAGCATAAAGGTAGGGTCGATTTTGTAATAATAAAATATTTGTGAAGTTAACATGTGCCTTACCAAAGGATTTAAATAAGCCAAATCATCGTTTTTAAAAAATCAACTTTAAGGAATGCTGCTTAAAAAAGGTTAATAAAGGGTTGGTTTAAGTTTTTGTGAATTACGTCTGTAGGTCTTTCCAATATATGATCCTTGGATACAGTTCGTATCATCACAACTAGTGTTGCCGATATTCTGTGTAATATTATCGAAAAATGGGGCAATTTTAATTCCTTGTGATAATAATATTTCTGTGTAATTTCAATGGAGCTTCATTTCATAAATAAGTGCTAATTTAAACTGTTAACTGAAAGTATTGTATGACATTTTTTTATACAAAATTACTCCAACTTTTAGAGATTTAATGAAATTGTGAAATGAAAAAACCTCAATTTCCAAAAATGGAAGGCGTAAAAAACATAACGATATTCTATCTGCAAGTTGCAACAGCATCATAAATAAATGAGTAACTTGTATAATTCTATTTTTATAGAAATGCTTCAAAAAATAAAAAAAAAAAAAAAAAAAAAAACTTTAACCACTCCTTTGAATTGTATGTAATTTTTTTAAGCAGGGAAAATGTTGAAGAAGGATTTTTAATATATTTTTTTTCTCTTTTAAACCATTACGACCGCTTTTGCCTTTTTGCAATGCAAGTTAACTTTAAATGTCCCTAAATTAACTAATTATGACGGTTAAATTTTTTTACATTTATTATTAGTCGATTAGTATGTTATTTTAAAAATTAAGGGAAAAATTTGAATTTGTATATACATGGGCCATTCTAAAATCAGGTGTTAAGAAAAATCAGGGGGTTAAAAACTGTAGTGACAACACATTTTTAAAATCAATGCTTTTACATTGCTTATATTCCTGGAATATTTATATTTTAGAGATCACAGAAATAAGCATTTTTTTAAATTTTTTAATTAAAATTAATTAACTTTTAAAAAGTTTAAATTTTTGTGTAATTTTTTTAATTTTGGATAATTTAAAGGCCTTGGTTGTGTAATATGAACTATCGACTCCGGCAACACTGCATCATATCTAAAAATAAGAAATCTGATTTTTCTACAAATCTGAGTTATTTACACTCGAAAGCCTGATATTTACAGCAAAACAGCTTATCGTCATCAAGAATATTCTTCATTAGTGCTGTGAAATTATGGAATAATTTACACATCAAATTTAAATCCGATTACCGTGAATGTCTTTTAAAATGAATTTAACTAAATATTACAATAATTAATTTTTCTTATTGTGTTGTCTCTATAGATCTATGTTCTTTTAATTGCATTATTATTGTTTGAGGTGCTTTAAGAGACTCTTAAGACTTATTTGTACTGAAATAAATAAATAAAAATAAATTAAGTGATTATCTCTTTCATGTCAGAAAACCAGACATGGAACAAATGTTATATAATTATAACCGACAAATATAAATTATCCAAAATATCCAAACTTAGAAAAAGATGGACATTCGATGTAAAAAAGCTGGATTTAAGAAAAAAATCTGTGCATAAGAAACTTTTTTATTTAAAATCACTTCTGCACACACATATAACTTGAATTTTGTCTTTGAAGTAGTTTTGGTTTAATTATATTATCAATTCGATCTTCGAAATTTAAAAAAAAAAAAAACTATTTTTGCTTAAAAGGAATGAAAATATTGTTTAATTTAGCAATGATTATTCAGATTTTTTACATTGATAGTACTTTTAACGGTAAAACGGCATTTAAATATTTTAGAACTTTAAAAATCTTACTGACGATGGCCAGCTATTAAAAAAGTTTTTTTTTTTTGTATTTGTTTTTATAAATGCATCGTTTTAATTGATATTCATAATCATAATAGTAGAGGAAATATTTACAATGTTAAGAAATTATGGGAGTTTAATGAGGTGCCCTTAATAAAAATCATGCGCCAAATGAGTGCTTTTTGTTGGGACTCCTTAAAAAATATTTGACATTTTCATGCTATTTACGAAATTGTGCAAAAAAAAAAAAAAATAATAATAACAATAAGANNAAAAAAAAAAAAAAAAAAATAATAATAATAACAATAAGATTTAAAAATTTTATTTTTTTTATGCATTTCGAAGTTATTAACATATGCATAAATAATCGTTAATAAAAGCATAAAATATTTCAGTTTTAATTTTTTTTTTAATCCTTCTACATTGAGAAGAAATAAATACATTTTTAATTTATTTTGTTATTATTGGTGCGAGTCCCATAATAAACGTCAAATACTGCATTTAAATAAAAACATCTTGTAAGTAACTAGATACGTTTTATTATTATAATGACAGGAACAAATTACAGTAGATTCGCCGCATCGTGAACTATTTTTAACAAGGTTGTTCACGTTTTCAAGACTTTTCGCGTTTTCGATTGGTAAACATAAATATAAAACTTGTTTGTTTTAACGATCAAAAACTGGTAATATATGCTTCTAGGATTAAAAACAAAAATATTTTATTTTTAATCGGGGATTTTCCAATTTACAAACACGTTTTAAAATAGTATGTGCAAAATTTTTTCATATTTCTGAGTCGTTCACGCTTTCGAGTGTTCACGTTTTCGCGTGTGCACACTTATCACATTTGCCGTTTAAAAAATCAACATTCCAAGTCCATTAAATAAACAATTAGACTAAATACGCTCCAAAAATTAACTTTAAATCACGAAATAAATTGATTCTTGCTTCCTACTGATCCTAAAATTATAATAATTTCATATTTTTTTGTTTTGTTTGTAATTTTTAAATACAATGGTAATAAAAAATTCGATGCTTATTTTTGTTAGGTAAATAGTACTTTTCGTACTATTTATGGAATTTCTTGGAAAGAAAGCTATTGCAATTTTTTGCCTTAATGTCTCTATAACTGTTTATCGTATTAAAAAGTAATGTAAGAAAGACTTGAAGATAATTTTAATTAAAAATTTTTTGAACGAAATTAAAGAAGTCGTTTTAGAGATAAGATTCGATTATAGAGAGAATGTACTATATAATGTACATTCTCTCTATAATCGAGAACTAGAGTAAATTAGAATAAAATGAATTAGAGGCTTAATACTTATGAATACCGTGTATCCGAATTTACTGAAGAAAGTCCGTACCGAAGAATCAGTGTTTCCGTGTTATTGAAATTATAAAAATATATAATTGAAATTTTTACTTACAATCTTTCTACATCGGCAGATATTTTTCGAGGCACCTGTGTTAGTCCTCGATGTGAACAGTCGACAGTTAATCCATTGCATGAACATACTCGAGGACAACGAGATTCGCTAATTGCACTTAAACTTCCACCTGGTATATGTATTCCGACAGAAGCTCCTCCAAAAGGTTCTGCTGATATCGGTAATATACTGAATGATATCAGTATTACGACACCTAGTATTCTTCGAAAGAATAGCGAGCTTGTCCAGTCGGACAGCGTTCCTCCTTTACATCGCAATGGGGGTTTATAATGTGTCATAATTAATCATTAATGTATTACCTTTAGCTCACTAAAATATATAAGTTTTCAATTATTGTTTATTAGTTTTCAGTTTCTATTTCAGTTCATTACTTTCCAAATTTTTCATTAACTAATTTTTAAAACACATTAATTAGTTATAAACTATAAACAATTTCTTTTATAAATTTAATATCAAAATTTGCACTTTTTACATTATTCACATTAAATTTTGAAAGCAATTATGTTGTTGAGTGAAATAATTGTTGGCTTTATTTATTCTACGAATTTGATTTTGCTGCGCTTGCTTCAATTTAACATTAATTTCTTTTTAATTTATATCACAACCGATGAATGTACGCACTTTATGTATACTGACATTTCAAATATTTTGTATAGCGGTACGAACTCTATACATACTAGTTTCCCTTTGCTCTCACTTCAATTCTTTCTTTGTCAAGTAAAGTAAAGTAAAGTGTATGATAAAATGGAAAAGAGAGAGTGAGAGGTAGCGAACGTAGGAGGGAACACAATAAATATTAAGTATCAAATGAGAGATTTTGAAGATCCGCTAGATGTATGTCTGGTGTTTACAAGTAGGTAGTTGTAGATTATAGTTGCCTGGGAATGCCAAGTGTAGTAAATTTAATGGTGGTAGCACAAAAAAAAAAAACAAATGTTATCCGGAGTATTTTATAATTATTCTTTTTGATGTTTTTAAAAATGCCCTTAGGTACGCGTCACTGTACATCTGAAATAAACAGAAAAATATTGATCAGTTTTGTAAGAAGTATGTATCTATGTATGTATGTATTTATGTAAATCTTTTTGAGAGTAATAAAATACAATTACTATTACTACATTTCTCAGTCGCATAAAATAGGTATGTATGTATATATGTATGTANNATAATACATACATAATAAGTTGAACTTATAATTAGAATAGAATTCTATATAAATAGAATTAAATAAAAAGCACAAAGTGCTTTGAAGAAGAAAAATTTTATAATTGTAATGTAAAAGCAGACATTAAATATTGTATGAAAAAAAAAGAAAGTAATTGTTTGTATAATGTACATTTTTTAATTGGTAGTCCAAGTACAACATGTTATTGAATATAGATATTGCCAGACCAAAGTGTGAAAATTCCAGAGGTTTTATTTAATTTTAGTACGCATAAGCAATAATATTTTTAACACATCAGTGTCATAAATTATTTCTGTAACTTCATAAAGGCCTATAGACAAATTGTTTCAGCATCAAGAAATATTACAAAAATTTTTAACAAAAAGTTATGAACAATAAATAATTTGGATTTATGGCTCAAAATACAAAAGTACTATACATAAAATCGTAAAGAAAATACATCATGTTAATTTAAAATTGAAAATCTTAAGAAAGAAAAGATAAAAAAAAAACAATATACACGCTCTCGAAAGACGGATGCTAATTAACCTTCGCCAAGACATCAAAAAAATTTGAAGCAAATTCACGAGATATTGCGAAAAATATTTTGCTGTAGTTCATAGAAGCACGAAGAAACGTAGATTTATATGCATATCATAGAATTAAAAATTTATTTCTCTCATCCTTTTCGAAGTTTAGTATATATATATATATAATATATATATATTTTCTCCTCTTCATTCTTTTCTGTAATTTTAGTATATATATATATTAATATAATATATAATATATATACTAAAAAAATTCGAAAGGATGAGAGAAATAATATATATATATATATATATATATTATATTATATATATATATATAATTAATATATATATATATATTTATATATATATAACTATATATATATAAATATATATATATATATATATAATTCAATAATTAATGTTTCTTTTTTAGGAAAGTCTTCTATTAGATTTGTTTAATAAACTCCTTAACTATTTCGTTAAAAAATGTTTATTAAATATTTTATTCCTCTACAATACAAATTCTCCAAAAAATCTGATTTAAAAAAATCCATTTTTACAAAATAAATTCAAATTTCTGAAAAGAAATTCCAAATTTTTAAAAAATTTTTTTTTTTAAAAAATTAAAATTTTTACCAAAATTCTGTATTTTCAGTAAAATAAATTTTTTGTCAAACAGTTACTTATTCACTAAGAACGTTTGTCAGAAATTGGACAGAATTTTAACCCCTCCGTTACCTCCTTATTAAGGAATATTCAAACCATTTACTACCGTAAAGGAGTTTAAAAAGTCGCGTGACATACAAACAATTTCTTCTTACATAGTGTATAACGACCACCGGTACTGGTACAGTCTGTGCGTCAAATTAGTAAAAATCGGTTCTAGCCGTTTAGACGTGATTGACGCACAAACAAACAAACTTACACCTCATTTTTATTATATATATTAGGATTACAATGTAAGTAATTTTTCTGTAAGTTAACTTTTCTGAAATAAACTCCTAAATTAAATACAGTAAAGTCAATGAACCGGCATGAACACGACGAGTTAAAAAACTAAAATTAGTCGATAAACTTAAATAAATATTCGATTATGTGATGAGAATCACAAATCGCATAAAATTGACTATTTTACAATCACAAGGAATTAAACAATGGAAAACAAATAAAATTTAATATGTTTTCTTTTCATTTACGTAAAAATCAATAATATTTTCTACTAATTTTAAGTAAAAATATGAAATATAAAACTTAATCCATTATTCTTTTTTTTAATTGTTTTATCATTATATACATAAGCGATTTTATAGAAATAGCTGAGCAAATTGAAAGAAATCAAACAAGTAAAACGCGTAAACTGCAGCACATGCTGAAAAAAAATTGGCGATTTTCAAAACTCATGTAAAATGACAATTGTGTGATTATGATTAGTAGAATAACAATTGTCGTGATTATATTTTCTATGGCTAAATTTTCAGACCTCCATAATTAATATTTTCATAAAAAGATATATTTCCATTACAAAATTTCAGCAGTTTAAAATAATTTAGATTACATATAATTTATGTAGTTAATTTTTAAACATTTTTTTTTGGCATTTGGCATTCAAACGTGTAAGGATGTTTTGTAGGGGACATTTTTTTCTATGAGTAGGGAAAATTGGATTTTTTTCGTCAGTTTTAGGTGTTTAAAAAAATATTCATTGGCATCACTGCTAAGAACTGAATGTAATTAAATCTTAATTATAACAAATCAGTTTCAAAATTTTAAAAAATCAGTTATAAACTCTCATTTTAATCTCTACATTTTTATACCCTACACTAACAAAGGTGGTTGGGGTATTATGTGTTTGTGCAAATATTGTAACGCAGAGAAAAAATATTCCTACATCCACCTTAAAGTATACCGTTCGACTAAGAATCACTTTTTGAGTCTATTTAACGATGTCCGTCCGTCCGTCCGTCCGTCTGGTTGGCTGGCTATTCATGTAAAGCTTGTGCGCAAAGTACAGGTCGCAAATTTAGAGATAATTTGATGAAATATGGTACATATGATTTTTTGGTACAAGGACGAAGCCTATTGATTTTGGTCATGATCGGCC
>MINK01189356.1:3359-18932 GCA_001735545.1 Phormia regina | reverse complement strand
AGACTATAGTTGGGATATATCATAGACTATAGTCGGGCTATATTATAGACTATAGTCGGGATATAGTAAAGACTATAGTCGAGATATAGTATAGACCATAATTAGACTATATTATAGACTCCGGTCGGGCTATAGTAGGGCTATAGTATGCACTATAGTCGGGCTATAGTATATACTATAGTCAGGCTATTTTATAGACCATAGTAGGGGCTTAGTATAGACTTTGGTCGGGCTATAGTCAGATTATAGTCTATACTAAATTCCGACTATAGCCAATACTTTAGACTAATTTATTTTCATTCATTATATATTTGTCCATTTACAGTCAAAGTACTATTTAATTTTATTTCTACTTTATTTTCATTTACTTTTTGGGGATATTATTACAAAACCACAAAAAATGTTGCGTAATACATATATACATTAAACACATACACATACACACAAAATCATCACAAAAACTAAAACCGTAAATATATCCTAAAGCAACAAAAACACTTAAATGGAAATTGTTAGTATAATTTTTGTAACGTAACAAGTGATTGTTAATTTTTAATTAAATGACATGCTAAATACAGACAAAAATCGTATTGTAGAAATGGAATTGGGCTACAGAATTTGATTATGAATATTTTTAGGGGATAACAAAAAAAGGAAAATTATGTAATAATATTAAGGTTTTTGTTAAAATTACAATTAAAGAAATTTACATAATTTTTAAAAGTGTTTTTTGTACATAATTAAAGAAAAATGGTAGCAAAAAGGGACAAAAATATATTTTTAAAGAAAAATTATATTAATTGCTCATTATCTAAATTACGAAATCTTTTTGACACTAAAAGAATTGTGCTACCTAGACTTATGATTATTTTTAAATAATTAACAACACTCATACCCCACGTTACTATATGATTTTTATGAAATTCTACAGTTTTTATTAAAAATTTACTTAAGTTTTATTTTAGTCGTAAAATAAAAATATTTAAAAAAAGTTGTATTTATTATTAAAGTTTTTATATTAAATACTTTTCCCAAATTTTTATATACATTATTTTCCAAAATAATACAAAAAAAGAATGAGGAAAATTGTGCAATGAAATGTTAACATGTCTTTCAACTAATGCCAAGAAAACCAGCAACAAATCGACACAGATTTAAAAAATTCTAAACAAAAAACACTCAAGAGAAAGAAATCACATCAAAAATCGAAAAATAAAAACAAAGAAAAAAAAAACTAAAATTTTTTACACAAACATATACTCTTAATATAAAAATCCATACTCTATAAACTACATGAAGAAATATTGTATAACAATGTTGCATATTTTAGGGAGCAACTTCAAAAAAATAAAACAAAAAATGTACTTCAAAACAACGACAATCAGTTGTAGAGTAGCTGTATTACAATCTAGATATAAATTGAATTTATGCGCTGTAAGCAAAACTAAAAAAATAAAAAAGAACTCTGTGTTTCTTTTTAGCCAAACATGAAGAAAATATTTTAGAGGGAAAATATTCTAGTTTTACTTGATAACTTATAGAAATTGTTAAAGATAAAGCACAGAGTAAAAAACAAATCACTAATATTATTGAATTGCAATATATATATAAATATACTTATTCACTCATTCGTTCATTTATTCAAACAATCATTTTATTTGCTATACAAAATGATTGCATACCAGTTAATCGAAATACATACATATGTATATACAGACAATCGCAGATACACACATAGATACATATAAGAATGTATACATAGACATTTATATAAACAATAGCACAAAAATGACAAGACATTCATTTAAAATCTGTTTACAAAATATATAAGAAACGAGAGTAGTCATAAACAATTTTGAACAAATTTACTTTTATTAAGACATAGAAATATTTTATGTCCAGATACAAGTCAATAAAACCAAAATATAATTGAATCCAAATAAATCGCTTATACTAGATTTTTTTCTGAAATCGTTTGTAATTTTGAGTGTTTAGAGGATTTTTAGTTTATAATGTGTTTTAAGTAAAATTTTGAATATTGGTGAAATTTTTAATTTTTGGTGAAATTTCGAATATATGGTAAAATTTCGAATATTTGGTGAAATTCTTAATTTTTTGGTGAAATTTTGATTTTTTTGGTAAAATTTCGAAGATTTGGTGATATTTCGGATATTTGGTAATATATTGAATTTTTGGTGAAATTTTGAATTTTTGGTGAAATGATGAATTTTTGGTGAAATGATGAATTTTTGGTAAAATTTTGAATATTTGGTGAAATGTTGAATTTTTAGCGAAATTTTAAATTTTTTGGTTAAATTTTTAATTTTTGGTGAAATTTTGAATTTTTGGTGAAAAGTTTAATTTTTTTTTTTTTTTGAAATTTCGAATTTTTAGTAAAATTTGGAATTTTTGGTGAAATTTCGAATTTTTGCCGATATCTCAATAACTAAACTATATTATAGCTATTTTCTGAAGTATAGTATATACTTAGTCATTATTATAGTTAGAACTATAGCCTGAACTGAAACTTAAACTATAGTCTAAACCCAATAATGGCTCAAAACGGATCAAAATGTACTTTGTTGTGACTCTTCTTGTTCCATCATGGTTCTCAATTATAGTCTAAACTATTGTCTAAGCTAAAGTTATAGTTATAATAGAAACTATAGTGTAAAATCTATACAGTAGACTAAATTTTAGTCGAAATTATAATCTACAGTCCAAATTATAATATAAACTATAGCCTTAAATACTGTCCAAACTATAATCATAGCATAAGCTAAGGTTTAATGTATAAACTATAGTCAAACTAAAGTCCAATTTGTAGTATAAACTACAGTTTAAACCATATTCTAAATTATGCTCTGAATTATATTATAAGCAGTGTTCTAAATCATAGTCTGACTATGATTTATACCTAAACTATACACTAAACTATAGTTGAAAGTATAGACTAACCATAGCATGACTATAGTCTAAAATATAGTTTAATTATAGTCTAACTACAGTCTAAGCTATAGTCTAGACTACAGTCTAAGCTATAGTCTAGACTACAGTCTAAGCTATAGTCTAGACTACAGTCTAAGCTATAGTCTAGTCGAGTATAATAGTATTCTAAAATATAGTTTACCTATAACTTGAACTGTGGTGCATCTAATATTTAAGGTAAACTATGAACTAAAGTATATTCTAAGTTATAATTTAACTTTAGTCTAAAATATAGTCTAATTGTAGCATAAACTATAATCTAAACTGTAGTTTTAAATATCGACTAAACTATAATCTTTAATTTATTATAAAATATAGTTTTAATTAAATTAATTAAAAACTTGTTTTTAGTCTTGATTATACTTTAGTAACTAACTAATTTAAACTCTTGTTTAGACTTTAGCTTAGACTGTAATCTATTCATTATTCTTTCTAATCCTAAGTTAATTAAGTCTAAAACCAAGTCTTTAATTTAGACTTTAATATAGTATTTTATTCATATTAAAAAAAATATTCTAAATAATAGTCTAATCTATTATAATAGATATTTTTTTGTACTGCCCTCCTTATACATATGTATATCATCTATATGTATGACTATTTCTTTATACATATGTATTTTAGTAATATTTTCATATTGACTTCAATTGCATTTGTATAAGTTTTGTCATGATTTTATGTGAATATTGGCTTTTATTGTGAATTGTTTTGAATGAATTTTGTATGTAAATAAAATTACTTCTCATTGTATTCAAATTATTATTGTTTTGCATACATTTATTTATATATATGTATATGTATATGTAATTGTGATTGGTATGTGTATGTGTAAAATTTTGTTGTCTAGTCAACAACACATTTTGTCTATAAATTCTCTTACAAAAAGACAATATTGTTTACAAATAAACACATAAATCGTGTTTAATAAATCGACCACAAGCTTATGCTTTGGAAAATCCTGCTTGTATTTTTCTTATATACATTTGTTCGAAACTAGAACAGGATATTGTAATGTTATAGGGATTAAGGTCAGAAACAATGGACAATAGTTACAGCAAAAAAAAAGATAAAAAGGAAATAGGATGTGATAAAATGGCAGGACTCTTCAATATAAATGATTTGCTTTTAGAATACACTTCACATTTCTATAGAGTGTAGAATATGGTAAGAGAAAAAGAGAGAGAGAGAGAAATGAATTTTGTTTTTGCAAAATNNCATCAATGTAAAATTTTAATAAAATTTAGCTTTTGCATAAAACAATATTAATTCTATTATATCCAAATAGTAAATAGTTTTTGTTTAAGAAATATTTTATGGCATAAAGTATAAATAAGACTTTGAGACTGCATATCTTGAAAATGAAATTGCATAAAAACTCTGTATAATTTGTGTCCTTTTTCTTCTATATGTGTCTATTTTGCATTTCATGCAGTTAGAATATAGAATATCAAAGAGTAAAGACAGACAAATATTTTTATGGCCACCAAGACGTATGATTGACATTAATTTATTTAAATGTTGTTTGGCAAAGAAAATAAATTAAAAATGTGTATATGCAGGCGACTAACATCCCGACTAAAAGTCTACATCAAACTGTTTTATGTTTATATTTTGTTATAACAAAAAAATGTTAATAATATTTTTGCTTCTCTTGCTGATTTGCATAAATTTTTTTCACTTTTTTTTCAGAATCCTTTTGAAGTCATTTGAAATATTTGTTTATTTATTTATGTATGTATGTATATGTTTTGGTAAGTTTGTGGTTGTTTATTAAATATTTAATAAAAATAATTATACTTGTAATAAAAATAATAACAATATTAAAATAACAACAACAATTACAAACAAATAAACACTTGATGGTGGCAAACAAATGGAAAAAAAGTGAAAATGGCAAAAATATAATAAAACAACAAATTGGCATGTTTGTGTTGTTAATTAAATGTCATGTAAAACAATTAATTTTTAATTATATCAACATTTTATTTTATTTTACATTATTCTTAAATTATTAACAACAATTTGTATTTTAAGTTTTGTTATTTTTATTTAAATATATTTTTTTTGTTTGTTTTTGTAACACATTTATGGTAAAATAAATACTTTTTAAAGGGATGTTAATAAAACACTTTTGTGGTAATGAATATAATTTTTTAAATACTTAAATTTAAATATGAAAACAAAAAAAAAAAATGTTTAATTGAATTTAATTATTTTAATATTTTATAAACAATATAGTAATTATTATTTTTTTAATAAAATAATTATATTATTTTTTTATATTTTTACATTAGAGATACATACAAATGTAAAATTAAAGAATGTTATATTTAGAATAAAGTTTAACAATTTTTTTTTTTTAATTTCGATTCAAACTATTTCATTGTTGTTATTGTTATTTTTCTTTTTTTATAAAAAAATTCGAAATTTCTTTAAGAAAATTTCAAAATGTTGTTGCAAAATAAAATTTATTTTCATAAACATCAGCATTAAAATTTAAATCTGTAGCTTTTAGAAAGATTTAAACCAAATAGTTTTTGAGTTATTTAAGCGAATTTTCGAATTTTCGAATTATCAGTTTTGGAAAAAGATTTTAAACTTTTTATTTTTTTTCTATGTTCGAAAACTCGTACTTAAGTTCGAAAAATTTTTAGCACTTGCCAAAATATAGTTTGTTGTCTATAATTTCTAGAAAATTTTTAATAAAATCGATATTGAGTTATTAAGTTAAATATTTGAAGAAATTTTTTTAAATTTTACTAGATTTTTATGCAATCTTACTTCTAGTTTTAAAATATATAATTTTTTCCTTGTTCGAAAATTCGAACTTAAGTTCGAAAAATCTTTAGACATGACAAAATATTATTTGAAACTCATAATTTTAATAAACTTCAAAATAAATAATATTTTCTTTCATTCAACCATATTGTCTGATTTCGAAATTGAAATTCTGTGCCGTATTTCGATAATATTGTAAAGTTTTCTGTGTTTGAAAATTTGAACTTGCATAAGTTCGAAATATTTTTAGACATGCAAAAATATCATTTGAACTTTATAGTTGCTGCGAAAAATTTAACAAAATTGATACACAAAATTCGAAAATATGGTAAAATCAAATATTTTCGAATTTGGAAATTTCAATTTTGGAAAAAAAAAAAAATAATCAAATTTGTGTATAGATTTTCTTGCAGTTCCGGAATGTTCGAAATTTTTTATACACAAGACAAAAATCTAGAAAATTTTACTAAAATTGATTTTGAGTTATTTTTCTGGATTTTCGAATTTCCANNAAAAATTGTATTGGATATTTATTTAGAATTTCTTATGGTTTCAGAATATGTATTTGTTTACTATGTTCGAAAATTCGAACTTAGGTTCGAAAATTTTTTAGAACAAGCCCTCTAGTAAAATTTTAATAATTTAGTGTTTTTTTGCTGGATTTTCAAATTTCGCAATTGCAATTTTAAAAAATTGTATTGAATTTTTATGTAAATTTCATATATACGAAAATTCGAACAGAGTTCCGAATTTTTTAGACGTGCCAGGATAAGTATTTTTTATTGAGTTTTCTAGGAAAATTTAAAAACCATCAATTTTGGGTCTTTTTGGCATATTTAAAATTTCGAAATCTTATTTTTAGGGAAAATAAAACAAATTTGTAGATTTTTATTCAACCTTAATCTAATACAATAATATGTAATATTTTTTCTATGTTCGAAAATTTCGGAACTCAAGTTCGAAAAAAAATAAAATATAGTTTCTACTAAAATTAAAAAATATGATTTTGAGTTATTATGCTGGATTTTCGAAATTTAAATTTTTGAAGAAAATTAAAAAAAAAAAAATTTATTGAATTTTTATTTAGTCATTCTTCAAGTTTCAAAATATGTATTTGTTTTGTATGTTTCTATCTGTCATTTAATTATATTTTCGAATTTTGAAATTGTAATTTTTAATAAAAATTTGATAAATTCTTATCGATTTTGACTGAAATTTTCATGCAGTTTCGAAAACTATAATTTTTGGCTATATTCGAAAATCTAAACTTAAGTTCGAACATTAAAAAAAAAAAAAATAAAACAAAATCTATTTTAAGATATTTAGACAATTTTCTAAATTGTAATCATTTTCTGCCATTTACTCATATTTTTGAATTTCGAAATTAATTCGAAATAAATTTTATTGTCTATCATACATTGAAATTTTAAATTTAATTTTAAAAATTCATTTGGAATATTATTATACACAATTGTTATACAATTCAACAATTTTTTATGTTCGAAAATTCGAACAAGTTTCAAATACGAAATACGAATATTATTTTGAAATAATTTCTTAAAAAATTAAATAATAAACAAGTTTAAAACTATTTTAGCATATTTTTGAATTTTGAAATTAAAATTTTGGTTCGAATATAAAAAATTCTTTTTAATTTTTTATTATATTTTCCATGCAGTTTTGGAAATTATTATTTTTGCCTATGTACGAAAATTCGAATTTAAGTTCGAAAAATATTTAAACATACCAATATACAATTTAAAATTCATTTAATTGAAAAATAAATTTTTAGTCGCATCTCCAAAATCTTTTTTTAGCTTTTAAGTTTATTCTTCACCAGTTTTAGAATAATATATGTATTTTTTATGTTCGAAAATTCGAGCTTAATTTCGAAAATTTTCTAAAAATTAAAAAATTATTTAAAATCTATAGCTTCTAAAAACATTAAAAATTAAGTTTTCTGTCATTTAATTATATTTTTGAACTTCGAAATAAAAATTTTAAATCGAATTTCAAAAATTCTATTTATTTTTGATATGTAAATTTAAAACTATGTTCAACTTAATCATTTCCTTATCTTAATAAATAATAATTTTCATTTGTAAACCATTATCTTCTATGACAAAATATTATTTAATAATGTTTTACATATTTTAACTAAAACAAAAAAATGACTTTGAATCCCCTTCAAAAAGTTCATAATACTTTATGTTTGTCAGTGACATGATACTATCTTCACTTCAATCTTATTATGCATTTGTATAACAGTTTGTGTTTAAAATAATATATCAAAAAAACCTCTTTAGATCTTCTATGACACATAGGACAACTTGTTAATATTAGAAAGACATAAAACATCTACTACATACTACTCATACTACTATAAACATACAGTTAAAGGTAAAATTAATAACACAACTAAGTAGAAAAACAAAATACAAGAATTTTAACAAACAATATTCATGATGACGATGATGAGTTTGTCGTTACAGATGTTTGTAATAAAATTTGAAATATTTATAGAGGCAAAACGTTTACACTGACTATGAATCGTTTAAAATCAAATAATAATAATAATAAAACATAAAATTATTTTTAATAAAATCTGTTAAATTTCTTTGCTAGTGTGCCCCAGTTTATGGGACATGGCATATGTTTGTTAAATTGTTATAACATTTATAAACATCAGTCAGCCAGCTGTAAAAGCATTTAGAAAATAGCAACAGCTTAAAAACTTAATTGAAAATGCAAGCAGACATGGTAACAGACACCAATACATATTACATAAATTCTCTTACTTCTACCAATACATACATAACTACATACATACATACATACATACATGTAGTAATATTTATACTAACTGTTGTATGCTTGTGTATATAGTGTCATGTCTTCAAATACCTCAAGACATATTAAAGTAGATATGCTACAACATAACATAATGGTATATAATGGAATATATAATATAATCATGGTTATACAGTGACAAATAAAACAATGAAAATTTTAAAATATTTTTGGTTTCATTTTTAATATTCAAAATTAAATATTTATTTTAAATTCAAAATTTTTATTACATTTTTATTATTTTCATTTACAGTTGCTATGTTCGAAAATTCAAAGTGAACTTAGACTTATCGAGCCCTAACCGCGAAAATGTTGGAAGAGCAAAAAACAAAACTTGACAGGATAAGCACTGTTATATGTATGAAAAATGTCACTTACGATATTCGAAAATTCGAATTTAAATTCGAAAAATTTTTAAATATGTCAAAGTGTTAATTGAAACTCTAGTTTCCCAAAATATTAAAATTAAAAATTTTTTCTTCCATTTCATCGGGTTTTGGAATTTCGGAATTAAAATTTTAAATGGTGTTTCGAAAAATAGTTTGAATTTTTATGAAATTTTCCAGATATATATATATATATATTTGTCAATTTTAGTTTCGATTGTTACCTTTTAAATTTTCTGTTATATTCGAAAATTCGAAATTAAATTCGAATAATTTTTAATAAAATAAAGTTTTCCTCGAATAAATGGGTTAAAACGCTATTTTTTTTTTTTCTTAATTTTCAAAAACTTAAAATTAATGTCACATTTTATTTCTCTTCCACTGCTTAACATTTCCTCGTAAAACATGTATATGATATCTTAGAAGTTCGTTTAGCTGTAAACAAGATATCTGCGTAATATAAAGTGATTTTTCCTAAAGATATTTTAAGGCAAAAACTTAATTTAACAAGTAAGTAAGAAACATATATTTACAAAGCTAGTTGGAGTTTTAAGAAAAAAAAGATTAATTAAAAAATTTATAAAAAATACAGCCAATTTTTATTACTTTTTTAACTAATTAAACATATAAATAATAATTAAAGTACTAAAAATGAAAAGTAAATTAAATAACCCTGAGGGAAATTTGTGCCAATTGCAGTAATGAGCCGATCCCTCAGTACTGGTTGAGTACCAATTGACACCTAACTCGTCACCAAAGTTCCAATTGAGAACCAGTTGACACAAATACATTCACTATTTGAGAGTTGAGAGTCTATTTATTACATGTTTGTTAGCAACTCGCGCTGAGTGGTTAACATAAAGACTATAAAACAAGATATTTTATATAAGTACGGGTTCGATTCTGGCTGTCGCCATGGACATTAATGAGAAATTATAAAATAGAAATAAACATAAATTTAATAAAAGGATTAATAAAAAAATCTTTAAAAAGTAAAAAAGTGCCCCTGTGACTTAGCCGCCTCCAATGACAACCCCAAGTAAAAGTGACAGGTTCTTCTCATTTAAAGTCACCTACCACGTGACTAGTTTTAAATCGGTTCTCTTTACTCTAGGGAAAGAATAAAATATGACTATAAAATTTAGAAATCTAGTTATAGAAATAATTAGAATTTTACAAAATTATTTAAATTTTGATAATTGAACTATTATTTTTTCCCCCATTTACTTTATAACATTATTATAATTATTATTTTTTCCTTTTCGCCTTAAAAGACAAATTTTGTTTCTCTATTTTCTTAAACCTGATTTATACCATCATCATAATAAATTTATTTGATTTATCTAAAGGATTCTTCCGTACCAAGATACTAAAACTCTTTGTTACTACAGTATTTTATGTGTAAATTTGTTTTTGTGTTGCTGTAAGCTAATAAAAGTTTTTAAAAAAAGTCGATATATCTCAGTTTATGAATAAATATGAGAAACAAATGGTCAAGGCCAAAAACAAGAAAAACCAGCTGAATTGTTCTGTTTTTAATAGAAAATTTTACAGGTTTTTTAAAAAGGAAATTCACTACAAAGTTTGCCAGGAAAAACAGTCCGTTGTAATAAATTTCATAAGCACTACACTACAAATGCTTAAAACAATTTTCAGTTTTATATTTTAACATTTTGAATTTTAAATTAAAAAAATTTAATAGCTTTATTTTGGTTTATTTAGAATATAGAAAGCAGTTGTTTAATTAAATTTTATTTGAATCTTTAAAAATTTAAAATTTTCTATTGTCAAAACTGGTGACGTATGATTAATATTAGTTATAACATATTTTATAAAATCCATTATAATTTGATTAAATCTTAATGGATTTAAAAAAATAAATATTGACAAGTAGCAGAGAGTTTAAGTTTTCTTATTAATAATTAAATTTCGTATTGAAATAACTAGTTACGTACGATTAATATTATCTGGTTTTATAACTTTACTTAATATTAAAGTATTTTTAGTAAATAAACGTTGAGTTTTATAAGAGATTTAAAAAAAATCTTAGAAGAATATTGAATAATGTTCAGCTAGAGACTACATTTAACCCTGGAAGGGCTTCGTTATTTTTACCCTTTTCAGCAAAAACTGAAAATACCTCAATATTTGCACTTTTCCAGACCGCTCACAGCAACATACGTCTCAAATTCTCAAAAAAATATGCAACGAATAAAGAATTATCACTCAAAATAGCATTGTTGTTAGTCGAAACGACTAACGAAGCCCTTACAGAGTTAAGCAACAAAAATTAAATTTTAAAGAAAAATCTTACCAGAAACTTATAAAAACTATATGTTAAATTAGGAAATCGCAATATAGTACAGGCAAAAATACTTTCAGATATAGTTATAAAAAAATAGTCTGTTATAATGACTTTTCATATAGTTAAAAAGAAATAGAATCCATCATAATGGCTTTTGTTAACATCAAAATTTGTAATTAAATCTCATAACATTCTAAAATGTAGCAGCTTAAAACTGGATAAACTTTAAATATCTTTATGTTGGTTTATTAAAAATTCGAAAATCTATCATTTAGTGAATATTATTACTTTTCAATTATTGTAGGAAGTCTTAGAAGGTTAGCAGGTTTTCAAAAAATTCTTTATATATTTTCAAAGATAATAATGTGCTTTATGGGCACTGCATAACGGTAGCGTATGATTAATATTAATTGCGTATTATTTTTTACAAAATTTAATAATTTTACTGAATTTTAATGGATTTTTCTTTAATAAACTTTGACGGACTGCAGAGAGTTTAAGTTTACAAAAATATCAAGAAATATTTAATAAAATTATGTTAAAAATATTAACTATTTTAGACAAAAGTTTTAAAAGCTTTATAATTAAATCAGGAAGTAATCATTAAGTAGAAATCTTTCTTTATTTAAATTTCTAAAAACTTTAAAAAT
Source organism: Phormia regina (assembly GCA_001735545.1). Taxonomy (NCBI): domain Eukaryota; kingdom Metazoa; phylum Arthropoda; class Insecta; order Diptera; family Calliphoridae; genus Phormia; species Phormia regina. Next base: position 6,975 of record MINK01189356.1, on the reverse strand, counting down.
ATATCAATTGTTGTGCTTTTCATTTTTAAGTTTTATTTCTTTCTTTTAAAATATAAACTTTTCCGTTGAAATAACTAGTGACGTATGATTAATATTAATTAGAACTTATTTTATAAAATCCTTTATAACTTTATTAAATAATAATAGATATTAAACAATCGTTGAAATATAAAAGAGATATTATATTTTTTTTAGTTGCTAAAAGAACTGTTGTATAAAATTCTATTAGAATTCTCATTTAAATACTAACAAATAAGCTTTTAAAAACAAAGCATTTCAGAAACTTAAGATAATTACATATTTTATGTAGGGAGTCACAATAGTGTAGCTGCATATTTTTAACGTGCATTTTATGTGAACTTGTATGTAAATAAAACTCATAAATTAAAGCAATAGCGTGCGTAACTTAAATACTGAATGTGTTATTTAAAAAATAATCCAAAATTGCCATAAAACCAAAAAAAATAAATTGTAGGCCAAACGCAACAAAAATTTGTAGTTATAGCTGTAAAATCGATTTGTAGATTTTTTATGAAAAAACGTCGCTTGGTGGGAGATATGAATGATCAAAAATTTCATACTTTTGGTTTAGCTAATAATTTTATTAAAATAAATTTTATGTTAATTTTTAAATAAAAAAAACTGACATTTAAAGTTACGTAATTCCTATATGAGGATAACTGAAATAAATGAAAAATCGAAAATTTATAAAAAATTTTAATTTTTATAAGAAAAAATTTATGGTGATTAAAAAAAATATGTATATTAAAAACTGTACATTTTCTTGTCTCANAACAATTGTTTTTGTATTTTATAGTAAANATATTGCTTTTTAATATATTAAAAGAGAAAGAAAATGAAAAGTGTAGACANTTTTCAAAAATACATTTTAAAATTACATTTGCATTATGAATNTATTTTTGAATGATAATATTATTTTAAAATTACTACGNTTATAGTGGACACGTCTTTTTTATATATGCAATTTAAATCACTAAAATCCGTTAAAAACTTTTGAAGATATTGAAGTTAAAATTTGCACACNTTTGCGATTTTTTTTNNTTTTTGGAAAATTAATNTNATGAATAAATTCCCAAATTTTTCAAAACTCAAAAAAAAAAAAAAAAAACGAGAGAAAAACGTATAGTCGATCAAGTCCGATCATATTGTACCCTACACCAGCTTATGTGTAATAAAATTTTGGAAGAAGCCAATTATGGACTCTTCTCTAAAATTGCGACCTGTACTTTGCGCACAAGCTTTACGGACATCGTTAAATCGACTCAGAAAGTGATTCTGAGTTAAATGGTACTTTACTTTAAGGTGGGGGAAGATTGGTGTAGGGTATAATAAAAAAATAGGGATATTTAAATGTTTTCATAGGGCATACGTATGCCAAACATTAGCAAAATTGGAAGACAATTAATAAAAAAAATTGGCATTTTTTTTATAAATCTCTCTTGAAATGGACGATATATTCTTATTGAAAATCCTCTTAGATATGACTTACTTTCTTAATATTTTATTTAAGTTTTAATTTTTAACATTTAATTAACTGCCTAAATGTTAAGTTTAAAAGTTTTTTTTTTTTTAATTTAACTAACACAATCATAAGACTATGCTTTATCTCATTTATATAAACACCTTATTAAAGTAGAATTTTTATTTAATCACAATTGTTTACTTAATATGACTCCTGTTTTTTTTTCTTCCTTTTCAGTATTAATTTATAAATAAACACTCGTTTTTGTTTTATTTAGGTAATAAATTCTTCTTCTATATTTAGTTTACTTACATAAATTTTGTTATTTTTTCTCTTTCCTAAACATTGATACCAACATATTTTTCTTTCTTTTACTTTTTTGCTTATCATTTCATTTTGGTGTTTTCTTTGCTAATTTTATATTAAATGATTTTAATGATTTATTTATCAGCTATATATCTAAAGCTATTCTAGCCGTACAAGCGCTGGTTGTTCTACCACATTTCGTTTTAAATATAAATAAATCTTTGGTATACAAAATATATATTTTTTTTAGGGAAAAAGTGAAAATTTTCATGGTATAAACGCAAGTGAAGAAAATGTTTATGATTTCTAGAGTAAACAATATAGAACAGAGTATCACTAGCCAGTATTTTCTATGCTTATTGTTCTAACGTTAAGCCTAAGCTTGTTAGCAGTTTTGACAAAGTACCTTTCATAAAATACAATGACTAGAAGCTAAATAAACGCAGAAAGAATTTAACAAAGGATATTCACAGTTTAGTGATAAGACATAAGAAAATTATAAATTGTAAAGCATAACTTAAGGGTTCTAAGCAAATCTCTTATAATTGTTATGTTATTCGAAATTATTAATCACAGTTTTTATTACACTTTTCTTTAAACTGTGCTTATCCTAAATATTCTCTGCTACCAACCACTTACCAAATTTATTATAAACTCTCACATTTACACATATAGCAACAACTAGTTTATGTTTTTTTGGAATTCCAACAGTTGTTGGAAAATGAAATATATGTGTTGTTATAAAATCCACTGAAAATAAAATAATATTAATCTTTATTTTTTTCAGCTCAAAATATACAATCGCCTTCGTTAGAGAGCATAAGCTGAGATTTATTTTATTATTTGGTTTTAAATTCTATTAAGCAAAAACGTGGCAAAAGAAGAACATCCTACCAATGAAAACCGTGGGTGTTAAAAAACGAACCTCTGCAGCTCTTGTGCACCAGTAAGTTTCAATGCCAACACAATGTTAAAATCATGACTTTCTCAACGCTTTTTCAGTTTCCTTTTTTGCTGAGCATGGAAAGGAGAAAACAATTCTCAATTTCATCGACTTTAGAGAAGAAACAAAAATGTTTAACACTAATTTATTTCTAAAATTGTTTCTGATGTCAAAGATATGCAATATTATTCATTTTTCTTTTTGAATTCGGTCTTCGGGTAAATGTAGTACAGCAGGAGCTTTCCTAATTTTCGAATTCTAACAAATGTAAGTCCTTTATTAAAACTGATGACGGCAAACTAAAATCTATTCTGGGTTGACTAGATGCTGACACTGACCATCACAAAAAGTTACTTATAACTCCGCCAATTTCGCCTTTTCTTAGGATTAAATTTTTGGAAGAATTTGCCCAGAATTTATTAGCTCTTTTAATATTGTTGTCTTAAATAGTTCATAATATATTCCGTCTTTTTTACTTGTTTTGAGTGGTATGTAATTCCTCAGACAAAATATACATTCCCTTAACCCTGAATCATATTTTCCAAAAAAAAAAATGTTTAAGGAAGGACGAAACTAATTGAGCATAAAATTGATGTAGGTAATGCAATACCTGTAAACCAAAGGTTATACCTTATATCTCCAGCAGGGGAGAAGCACATGTTTCAGGAGATTGACCGGATGCTAGCTTTCGGTGTGATTGAGCCCTTATCGTCGCCTTGGAGTTCTCCTATGACAGGCGCGGATCAAAATGAAAATACTTAATGGAAAATAAATACTAAAACATACATTTTAAGGAAATAATTGAGAAAATCATTATATTTTTCTCAGCAGGGGAGAAGCACATGTTTCAGGAGATTGACCGGATGCTAGCTTTCGGTGTGATT
>MINK01189353.1:20001-30037 GCA_001735545.1 Phormia regina | reverse complement strand
TCAGTTCTAGTTCAGTTCTAGTTCAGTTCTAGTTCAGTTCTAGTTCAGTTCTAGTTCAGTTCTAGTTCAGTTCTAGTTCAGTTCTAGTTCAGTTTAAGTTCAGTTCTAGTTCAGTTCTAGTTCAGTTCTATTTCAGTTCTAGTTCAGTTCAAATTCAATTCTAGTTCAGTTCTTATTGAGTTCTAGTTCAGTTTTAGTTCGATTCTAGTTCAGTTGTAGTTCATTTTTAGTTCAGTTCTAGTTCAGTTGTTGTTCAGTTCAGTTCCAGTTTTTTAAAGGAATTTCTCGTTATAATTTATTTTTTAAAGGAAAATTTCCAAAAATTTTATTTTTAAAAAAAATTTTCTTTTTAAAAAATTTTACTTTTTTTAGAAAAAATTTTTAATACATTTTTAAACCAAAGAAACCACATTTGTTTCAAAATTTTAATTATTAAAAAAATAAAAAATTCATTTCTAGTTAAGTTTTAGATAAGTTCTAGTTCAGTTCTAGTTTAGTTCTAGTTCAGTTCTAGTTCAGTTCTAGTTCAGTTCTAGTTCAGTTCTAGTTCAGTTCTAGTTCAGTTCTATTTCAGTTCTAGTTCAGTTCTAGTTCAGTTCTAGTTCAGTTCTAGTTCAGTTCTAGTTCAGTTCTAGTTCAGTTCTAGTTCAGTTCTAGTTCAGTTCTAGTTCAGTTCTAGTTCAGTTCTAGTTCAGTTCTAGTTCAGTTGTAGTTCAGTTCTAGTTCAGTTCTAGTACAGTTCTTGTTATAGTTCAGTTCTACTTCAGTTCTATTTCAGTTCTAGATCAGTTCTAGTTCATTTCTAATTCCGTTCGGGCTCTGTTCTTGTTCGGTCCCAGTTCAGTTCTACATTCGTCCCTGTTTCGTCTGTATAGTTTCAAACACTTTTTTTTTTCAAAATATGAAATTTAAGCGGCAATTTTATTAAATATAAAATATACCATGAAGCTAAGAACTATGGTATTTAAGTAGGGAATTAAGCATTTCTTGATTTTTTACTACTTAACGTAATCTTATTCCTATATGTGTAGCCTGGGACATTTAAATTTTCTCACATTTTAACTTTTCTATTAGATAAATTTAATTTTTCATTTTAATCCCCAGGATTTAAATATTCCTGTTATTGTTTTAGTTGTTACATATTGCTATTACATAGCTACTAACCAACATATGTCTTTAAAACTATAAGTCATTGCAGGAGTAAAAACAGAAGCGTATGCTCTATAAAATTTAAAGAGGAGAAACAATTTTTGGAATGCACTTAATTTAGCTCGAATTTAAAAATCATTTTTAATCGAAAATATAAATCTTTAGTTTTCCAATTCATAACTATAAATCATTTTCCCCTTTCTCCCCTACTTACCTGTTCTAAAAGCCATAAATATTATATGCAATATTATACACAAATCATAATTCCTTTTTTACTCTTTGCCTCTCTCCTTGTAAATCCTTTTGACTTTTTCCACATGCATTAGAGAAAATCTTTGATCATCTTTTGAGATGCTATCACATCATATTTATTAATATTATTACTTAAAGTTTGGCTAAATGCCAGACATAATTGTTGCCAATCTACATGGACATTAAATCTTATATGCCAACAACACAACATAGTTACTACTAGTAACAAACTATTGTATATTGTTATTATAATTGTTGTTTTTGTTATTGTACGATTTAGTTATTACCACACAAATGATAAGTACACCTTTCCTTATGTACAATATGAATGAATAAATTGAAATAATATTTTGTTCAGCTATAGAAATTCAAACAAACTTATACAAAAAAAGAGCAATAAGAAGGAAACAGATATTGTAATATAATCTTATTTAGTTACAAGGATATACAATAGTAATAGTGACAGTTGTATTGTGTTTTTGTTAGGATTTTGTTGGGTAAGGAGAGAAAATAATTTCATAGTTGAAAGTGTAAATTAGGAAATTTAAGGCTAAATAGTGAAGATGTTATAAATAAAGTTCGATACAGTTCTAGTTCAGCTTTAGTTCAATTCTGGTTCAGTTTTAGTTCAGTTCGAGTTCTGTTCTAGTTTACATATTTTTTCTATTTTCTAGTTTTTTATTTTGAGCTTCCATAGTTCCGCTGATAAAAAGTTCTGTATGATTCTCCTTACAAACTAAAAATGTTAATCTTCTCTGCTACTTTTAGGTTTTCGGTCATAACAACTACTTATTAAAGTACTTTCTTGGTAATCAGGCGTCATTATTACTTGCCTTCTCTACATTATATAAATAAGAACTCAATAGTACGAGGGCGGATCAATAAGTACGTGACTTTTTAAATGAAATACAGTGTTATTTACAAAACAAAAATTTATTTTTCAACATTATCTCCTTTTAACCCAATACACTTAGTCCAACGTTTCTCCTGTTTTTGTAGTCCTTACAAAAAAAGGGATGTTTCGAGGTCCTTAAAATAGGCATTTGTTTGGTCAATAATTTAATCGTTGGAGCTCAATTTAACTCCGCCGAATAATTTCTTTAGGTTTGGAAGTATGAAGTGGTCTCTAGGAACTAAATCCATAGAATATGAATATGCACACGTTTGCAACCGTGTATTTTCTTCATAAAAAACAACTTTTTCTTGGTCATATGGGGTCCTTTTCCCTTTAAATCTTCATTAAATCAGCCTAATAAGTTGGCATAATATTCACCATTTATTGTTTTTTCCCTTTTGAAGACAATCGATGTGGATTATGCCGCGGGCATCCAAAAAAAAACTGTTGCCGTCACCTTATTGGTCGATAAACTTACCTTGGCTTTCCTCGGAGCAGATACACCCGGAAAAACTCATTCTTTAGACTGCAGCTTTGTCATCGGAATACAGTAATGGATCCATGTTTCATCCATAGTTTTATCTATGGTTTCATCCATAGTTACAAAACGCCGCAAAAACTCATTCGAATTGCGGTTAAACAACTCCAAACAATCTTTTAAAGTTGTGACGCATTTATGTTCGATTGAGAACAAATGAGGCACCCACCTTGCAGACATCTTTCATAAATCCAGCAGATCATTTAAAATCGAAACCACACTCCCATATGAAATGCCTATAGCATCAACAATCTCACGCAGTTTTACTCTTCCTTCGCCCACTTGAAGATAACTTTACATAGATGACTTTAAGATAAAAAACAAGCCTAATAACTCACGTGGTGAAGATACACACCCTACCGAATTTGACCCCTTTTATATGAAAATTTTGACTTTTACTCAAATCCCAAAGCACGAATCGACAAGCGGAATGTATTTTAAGAATCTTCTCATTTGTTATTAAAAGTTTTAAATCAAAATCTACGGGACTTCAGAAAAATGTAGATTCTATAGTCGAAAATATGATTTAAAATCCATTTTTTGGGATTTTCGAAAAAAGTTGGGGAATTGTGGGAATAATGTTAAAAAAATAGAGTCATTTTATAATATGTTTGTTAAATGTACAATTAGCGATAAAAACAACATGCCTTAGATGAGCACGGGTTCGATTCGGGGTCACGCCATCGACATTAAGGAGAAATTATAAAATAAAATTAAAACAAAAATTTAATAAAAATAATAATAAATAAATGTTAAAAAAGTGCCGAATTTTTATCAAACTTTTGTTATATTAATCGATACTGTACCTGTCCTCTAGGACTAGTACTGTGACCTGTCCAAAGGGACTAATTAGCCACCTCCAATGACAACCCCATGTAAAAATGACAGGTTCTTCTCATATAAAGTTCCGGAACTGGAACCGGTCACTAGCCCTGAGAACTTGTCACGTGACTAGTTTAAAACCGTTTGTCTTTACTCTAGGGTCTAAATTCGCTGAAAATTTCGTTAAAATAAATTTATTAAACAAAGATTTTATTACAGATAAAATATTTATAGCTTCACAAAAAAGTTTATAAACTTTTTGTTTTAATTTAAAAAATCTGAAAAAATATACTCGATTTTCCTCTTCTAAATTATATTGCTTAGCTGATATAATTCTTCGTTATACAAAAAAAAGATTGAAATCAATATATTTTACAGAACCGAAACTATAAAACTTAAAAATTTTAAACTTTTTTTCTTTGATCCCTCTTTGCTCCTCTTGAGGGGTTTGTTGTGTCCCTCTTTCAAACTTAACATTGTACACTCCTCTGCTATGTCTATACCTAATAACAGATTTATTTTCAAAAAATTCTGCCTATTGTGCAATATGAGGCATTAGTTTTTAATATTTTTATTTGAGTTTTAATAACTATGCTCCTGAAGGGTTTGCAGGACCTTCCAGCCTAATTTAAAATTCTTCGCTCCTCTGCTATACTTATTACAAATTTTATGTAAATGCTATGGCTTGTGACATAGTATTTTCTTAGGAATTTGTTTTGCTCCCCTACCCAATACTAATTTATATTCATGCACAACTACTTACTTCATGAATTGAAATTGTATTTTATCTTCTTTTTTGTAAATTATAAAATTTCAATTATTCAATATTGTTTTACATTATCATTACCAGTATTAATATTATTACTAAATATTATTATTGTAGGTTTATTGTTTAAAAACATTTAATTTAATTTCAATAACTATAAGGTCTCAGTAAACCTAAAGATACCACAACTAGATGCTAGAAACATTTAAGTCAAATTGATAATTTATATAAAATACGAGCTGATTGACCCGGCGTTGCGCGGGTTTTATTGAATAATAATATAAATTAAAATTAATTTTTTTATGAAAAATTCTTCTACAGTAAAGGATGTTTCAACATGACATGGAATCCGTTTTGACATGGAATCACTGACTTCGAAATTCTTTAAAAATATAATAAACCATCATATGAACGAAAAAGTACCACAATGTCCCCTAATGAATTTTCATTAACTTAGGACCATGTATCTAAATTAAAAATTATAGAAAATTCAAAAAGTACCATCAGAACAAAAAGGTACCATAAAATCTCCTCTTATGGATTCACATTCATTTAGGACTACATATCATTAATTTCATCTTTCTAGGTTCATAATTATAAAAAAATCAAAAAGTACCATTAGAAGAACAAAAAAGTACCACAAAGTCCCCTGTTATGGATTCTCATTCACTTAGGACCACATAACCCTAATTTCATGTTTCTAGGTTCATAATTTTAGAAAATTCAAAAAGTACCATTCAAATAACAAAAAAGTACCACAAAGTCCCTCTTATGAATTCTCATTAACTAAGGACCACATATCCCAAATTTCATGTTTCTAAGTTCATAATTATAGAAATTCAAAAAGTACCATTAAAATAACAAAAAAGTACCACAAAGTCCCTTCTTATGGATTCTTATTAACTAAAGACCACATATTCCTAATTTCATGTTTCTAGGTTCATAACTATAGAAAATTCAAAAAGTACCATTAGAAGAACGAAAAAGTACCACAAAGTCCCCCTTTGTGAATTCTTTCCAACATCGGACCATGCGTATTTAATTTCATGTTTCTAGGTTAAATATTACAGAAAATTAAAAAAGTACCATTAGAAGAACAAAAAGTACCAAAAAGTCCCTCCTCTTGATTTCTTACTCATAGGACCATATATCTTTAAGTACCACGAATTCCACTCTTGTGAATTCTTATCCACATAGGACTACATTTACTTAATATTATGTTTCTAAGTTTAATGTAATTGAAAATTCATTATTAAGTTTGAATAAAATGTAATTTTCCGCCTTTACCCCTTTTTTGGTACTTTTTTACACCCATCGATGTATCAAAAATTGTATTCCAATAAATTTCTAAATTGTAGTAGTATCCCATATTAAAATCCTCATATGAATATTTCAATAAATATCAAAAAATAGGTACGATTTTTACCCCTTAAACGTTTGAATTTCTAAAAAGTACNGAATTTGTATTTCTCATTTTTTGATAAGTTATGAATACGACATAAATTTTATCTGTATNTTCATTGGTTTCAAAGANACATANGNTGCCAAAAAAGTACCAAAATANAGTTTTTACCCGTTTTCNCCCTAAAACGGCTNATTTTCAAAAAAAAAGTANCAGACACCTGTCCAATTATTTTTTAAATGAATAACGATAACTATTCAACTTTTTTTGTATCATTATTAGNTTGCNAGTTNTAAGGTTACCGATTTTTTCNCNTTTTACNNNCTAANNATTTNGTTTNNTTTCCTTTANNNNTNGGAGNCGTNTTNGCATNGATNTATANNNAGTTTGCTGNGACNTACCTACGTTCNNAATTTNNTCNCNCTAGCTTNANCGNAGGATGGCTTTAAGGGAGTTTTTGTTACTTATTGGTCTCTTTCTTATTTGTCGATCAAGATATCCCCACAAATGCTCTATGGGGTTAAGGTCTGGTAACTGTGGGGGATGATCCAATTGTCCGGGAGTGTTATTTAGTAGAGATCTGCATAAGTGTATTTGTATATGTAGAGTACACGTGTACTGCCGAAGCATGTACACTTAATCGAAGCATAGCAAACAAAAAATGTACACATATTTGTGAACAACAAAATTTTCTAGTAACTAATTGTTGGTATTTGCCTGTGTTCGTTAATAATAACACCGGCGACAAGTTTTAATTTATTCGAACATACCAAGTAAGATCCATAGTATAATTAGAAAGTATACTCGTAAGAAGTATACACGTAAGAACCTTAATAATTTTTAAGGTATTTATTTTTTGAATATGAAATTTCTAAAAAATGGTGGACAACTTTTGCGACAATAATGATTGGAAATTAAACACCGTCTTTTTCCTTCAGCTGGCTATACAAGGTAAATAAATATTTATTTTCAAATTTATTTATATATTCTCATAATTTTCATCAAACAGTAGTTCAAGCAACTCTAACTTGTTTAAAGTAACAAGATTGAACAATATTTATGATACAATGTTGCATATGTTAATTCTGCTATACACTGTTTAATTCTTCAGGTTTAGATACATAGGTAACGTAATTATGTTTAGATTTTAATTCGAAGAAACCACATAATAACAATGTTTATAAAAATAATAAAACAGTATTATCAATTAGTTTGGGCTTAAATGCATATAGCGTAATACATAATTTAAGCAAAACTAGATGGTTTGTTTTTAAGTTGACCGAACAAGCTGTTTTACAATTTTTTCATTGATACATCACGCGTTACTGTCAAATTGTTTTTGTATACCCATGTAAAATTTTTTCGTGAGTATTTTAGTATCCCTCTCCTTTATTCTTTCATTTTCTGTTTTGACACTAACAAAATACAAGGAATTGTTGTTTTTATAGATGTGCGAGTACTTTGTTATTATACTATGGTAAGATCATGTCGAGTATGATGCGCAAGTAAAACTGAACGTAGTACTACGTGTACAATGTTTGATAGGGAAAAAAATATTTTTATTTATTATTTTTTAACGTTATTTGCATTTATCGGCATTTCTTTTTAATCGAAAAATAAATGGATAATCTTCAAGTAAATTAAAATGTTAACAATAAAAAACAAAATACAATTTGTTTAATTTTTTAGTTTTTAATAAAGACATCAACTTCTAATGCATCAGCGTTCATTGTTGGAATTAAAGAAAAACTTTTGAACGATCAGTACAAATAATGTAATAAAACTGGTAATAAAGTAAAGTATGGGTATTGTATGCTGGAATTTCAGATGACAATGGAATAGAAATAGAAAGTGTTGTGACATGCAAAAGTTGCAGTACTGTTTTTAAATTAAATAAAAGAAGCACTTTCAATTTCTTAAAGCATAAATGCTACATATTTTATAAATCTAATAAAAATTCTGAAACGGCTGTAGAAGTGAATGATCAAACAAAAAAGAACTAACGTTCTTTTAAAATGGTAGAGGATTTTGGACTTAAAGAATTTGCATCATTTTTAATTTCTGTTGGTGCACAATATGGTGAAAATATAAAATTAGAAACATTATTACCAGAAGTAGCAGAACTTTGCGAATTATGTACTAAACTCGTTAAATATTTTAAAAAGTCCGGTACAAATTCATGTTGGAATCTATTTTAAAGATTCCAACATGAATTTAGATCAGTTGAGAAAATTTGGATTAATATAACTTCATCCTGCAAGAAAAAAAAAAAAAACGAAATGCAGAGAATAAATAACATTAATTTGAATTCCATCAATGCGGTTGTAAAAATTTTGAGTTTAAAGAAGCTTAAAAGAAATTAGAGGGTGAAAATTATTCGATTTTGCATTGGGTGTATATTCATATTCATCGGCTTTCGAAAATTTGTCTTTTGCACAAAGATGATCAAGATATTGCTAAAGCTGATTTAGTAGTTAAAAATATTAATATGTACCATAATATCGCATCTTTTTATTTTCACTCACAAATAAGTTAAAACAATTTACGGAAAGTGATAAATATAGTATAAGAACTGAATGCAAAATATTAATGAGAAGCTATGTAGAGAATTCAAGAGAAGAAGATAATGTCCCTTCCACATCCAAAATATCGCAAGTTAACTCTGAACTTTTCACTGACTTTGTTCAAGAGTCCGCATCGTTAAACTCCGATGACAAAATGTATTTAAATACAGGGATATATGTTGAATTTTATGACGATTTCAATATTTTGCTGTGGTGGGATTCACATAAAACAGAATTCCCTTTATTATATAAACTGAATTGCAAGATACTAACTACTCCAGCTAGTAGTGCTGCGTCTGAAAGAACTTTTTCAGTAGCTAGAAATTTAATATCAGAAAAAAGATCGTTAATTGGAACTAATTCAATCACCGTAAATCAAATTATGTTCCTACATTCGATTATAAATAAAACGAATTATTGTGCTGAAGTAGAAGGAATAATCGAATGATTTTAAATATTCTAATCTTACATTATTTAAAAAAAAAATAAGCTTAATACTCATATTATTTATGAAATCAATACTAAAAGTCTGTACCTTACCCTTAAGTTTTTTTATGGGTGTTATATATGCACATATATTTACTTTAAAATGATATAAAATGAAATGTGATAATAACATTAATGCTCATAGTATGTAAGAAAACAAAATTAAAGTCTGAAGTGTATTTTAAGTTTTTCTGTTTTGCTCAAGCACAAAGAGAACTTTTTTTTCAATTAATAGAAATACCTTTAATATTCAAAATTTTCCTTTACTTGTTGGAAAAAAAAATTGTTTCTTTTTACTCATAACTTGGTTTTGTTTCAAAAATATTATTATTATTTTTTTTTCAATGAAATTGTTTTTGTTCAGAAAGTTTTTCCATTCGATGAAAATAATTTTAAATTTTTGTAATAAAAATCACAAAAGATATTTTTATATTTTTTTTATTCCGATTACGATTAAAAGAATTAAACTATAAATAAGAAAATTATGATGGATTTCTTTAATTTTTTTAACATTAAATATTGTTTTTCTATTGATATAAAAATAAAAAGTTTTTTTTTTTTTTAATTTCTAATTTTTTATGTTAATAAAAAAAAAAAACATAAAAAATAATTAATAATATGATAGTATTATATATTTATATATATTATATATATATTAATTATATATATATATTATATAGTATATATATACATTCTATGAGTATATACTTATTATAATATATATATATAATATTATATTATATATATATATATATATATATATCTTATACTTATATTATTTTATATATATATATATATATATATTTATATATAATATTTATTATATATTATCNTATATATAAATACCTCAATAATAAATTTATACTAAAAAAAAGAGTGTAAAGGAACCAGAAAATAAATCTAATTTACCATCAAACATCAGCTTATTTAAAATCCATACATGCCCATTAAAAATACTCGTGGTACCATGTGAACTGAACAATATAATTGTAGTACTTTTGGTTTGTTCATTCTATTTTCATTCTATTGCTACTTAATCGTAGTTATTCGGAAATCAACCTTTAACTACACTTTATTACTCGTGCTCTGAAAGAGAGTACGATTAGTAACTATATTCGATGTCGGTCATCACATGTGCTGCGAAAACTTATTCGTTGCAGAC
>MINK01189353.1:0-19595 GCA_001735545.1 Phormia regina | reverse complement strand
CACACTTAAAATTATATTAAATTGAGAGGTATTAATTTTTGATATCCTTCGTGATATTTGTGGGATAAATTTAATGAAATTTTGGAGAAAAATACTTTAAATAGTAATATATTGTGATTGCAGTATATGAGATTAATTTTGACTCATATACCGAATTAATATCGAATTTTAAATGCATTTTATTGTCCCGCACAGAAAGAATAATTTCGTATTCCAATACCAAAATGTTATTCAAACCATTTTTACTGAAGTCGGACTTATCACAAAATTAAAATCACAAAATTCAAATTTGTAAATGATTATTGAAAAATTCTTTTTTCTTATTAAAATATTTTTACTATTTATAAAATTTGAAGTTTGAAAATTCAGATTTTTTTCTAAATAAAACTATAAAAATAATATCAAATTTTAGTTGGATTTTGAAATTTTTTATTTTTGATTTAATAGTTAATTAAGAAGAAATAAGAAATATTTTTTTGTAAATTAAAATTCATATTATGAATAAATTACAACTTAATTATACATAGTATGTATATCATGTATGTATGATGACCAAATCGACCTTAAATAAAGAAGAATTGTTATTAAAACTAATAAAATTTTTAATTGTATAATGCTTATCGTTTTTTGAACATAATTTATTCCGTTCTTGTGATTCTTTCATTAAAAGACATTAGAATTATATAGCGCATACCATGAGAAGAAACCAGATTAAACTGCAAATGAACAAGTAATAATGAAAGGATGTAATTAGTATATGATTAGTTAAAAATATATTTGCAATTTCCAATCTATTGTCCCTTTTAAATAAAAGCTCATACTAACTTAATTAATTTGGAACAGTAGTGACCTATTTTGATTACATATAGTTAGGCTTATGAGGTGGGTCCAAAGCACTCACGTTCAAAGCCTTAACTAGAATACTTATTTGCATAATAATGGACATATGCACACACACACACACACATATACATATCAAAAATTTATCAATTTACTTGAAAGTAGTTTCCTATCCTATCTAGATAGGAAAAAGTTATGTTGGTGTGGTCTTGATATTGAAGGGGTCATATAACTCATGCCTTTAAAAAAAAAAAAACTGTATGTGACGAAAAAACTGAAAATGTCTTTGCAGAACAGTGTTGTTTACACATCTGGTCTATACTCATATTCAAAAAACCATGCAAAGAGTTAACCGTGCGGACATTGTTAAATATGTCCATAATATCATGATTGTTTGTAGGAAGTAAAATCACAATATAACTTAACTTTTTTCTTAAGACTTTTTCTTAAGACAACTTACCTCGGTTTTATATTTTAAAGCATCATAAAAAATTAGAATTTTCACTTTTGTTTTATTTTTTAAGTATGTCAAAATAAAATAAAAAAATAGTTTTCTTTTTTGAAATAATTTAAAATCAATAAAACTTAATGTTGAGATCAAATAATTTCTTTTATAAAATTTTATTTGAAAACAAATAATGAATTGTTTGAAAAATTCCTAGTCACAATTTTCTGTGTAAGCCAATACTTTGTTGATATTGAGATATTAATTTTAATTCGACTTTTTATGTATACAAATACCTTAACATAAAAATGTGTGCTTCTGTAACAAATACTTGCTTTCCGGGCTGTGTACATCAACAAAAACAATTATAAAATATTAGAAATAAATTTAAATATTTATGTTCTGTTAAAGTGAAAATTCAGTTTTCACGCACAGTCTGGTTTTGCGAAGGGATCCTATACGGATATAAATACGAAATGAATAAAAAATCAAATTGCGTTTTAAATTGGCTTTATTCTATTAGAATTTAATTTTAGTAACAAATACCTATTTAAATAAAACCAGTTGCAGTTATAAAAAAAAAATCGCGGGTTGGCAACCAATATATCAAGTAGTATGTGAAACCAATAGAAATCGTTTGGTAACATTTTTCACTGTGTATTATTAATATTCTTAATTCAACAAAATTCTTAATAATTCCACAAAAAAAAAAAAAGCGAGAGAAAAATGTATAGTCGTTCAAGCCCGACCATATGATACTATACACTATCAATGTGTACTAAAATTCCGGAAGGAGCCAATTATGGACGTATACTTTTATTAAGTGAAAATTAAAACATACTAATACTGAACATTTACATGTATTTATATACTTTTTGATGATTCCGAAATTGGGTCTTGTATGGGAGCTATTATCAATTATGGACCAATCTTCATGAAATTTTGCAATGCCTTTTATACTTGTAAAAATGTTATTATGTTAATACTAACATTTTAATGGTATTTGTGCACTTTTAGGTGATTTTCGAAAGATCAGTTCATATGAGAGCTATGGTTTTTAGTTTTGAGTGTTAAAACTCTATTCCAGTGTTCTTAAGACCGCGATTGCGTACGCATGTACAATATTTTTGCTTAAAAACTGTAATCAATAAAAAAAAATCAAATATATTTTTCATGGTAGTTATTTTTACTACGTTAAAACGCCGTCAAAGTCGATCACCCAAAATATTTCAAAACAAAAGGAAATATATTGATAACAACGATTAAACTACATTAAATAATTAAAACAATTTTAACAATGCTTCCATTTCAAAAATAAACAACGTTTCTAGCATCAAATTTGCCAAAATCAGTTGCTTAGAATATGACGGGAAAAAGAGATAGAAATATTGTATGAATAAAAAGTTTACATATGTCAAATTGATACGCTATGTTAGTTGAACATTTCCAAACGAAGCATAAAACCAAAACAAACAAAAATTACATTATAAATAAAAAAATAATAAAAATCCATTTAAATGAAAGACAATAGTATACATTTTCTGTCTCTGTTTTCTTACACTACTGTATGTATACTGTGGTTGCTAGTACTTCAAAACAAGATACCTCTCAAAGTAATCGTGGTTGATAACGAAAATAATGATATAGACTCTACTGATGAAGAGAATAATGTAGCAAAACCTCCTCCTATATTTATACCCTTTGTTGCTGACGTTAGTCAAATGATTGAATTTTTTTCTAAAATAATTCCTTCCGATGATTTTAATTACAAGCCTCTAAGAGATGACCAAATTAGGTTAGTGATAAAAAAAATATAAAAACGTATTCTTAAATTTCATACTTACAAGAACGATCGTATAAAATCTACACCATTCAACCCTCATCGACGATACTAAAAAAGGACACAAATTCAGAAACATCACTAATCTACCAAGAAGGATCACGAAAATCTTACTTCCAATATTTTACTTTGACCTGAAACCAACCACAGACATCAAAAGAATATACGATATTAATGGTTGATGATGTGAGGAATGGAAGACTGGATGGAGAAACAACTTTTTAGTCTGAGCCAATAAACAATATGAAAATAGTTATTTTATTTTAATATTGCTCAGAAACCAAACAGTGAATTAAGATTTGGTTTTTTAGCAGTTTATTGGAGGGTATATTGAATGTTATCTTATAGATATGGAGTATCGAATCAGAAAAAAAAATTATTCTAACCTCTAGACCAATTTGACAGCAGAGTTTAGGCCTTATGTGCCACAAGGATAGCATGATTTTCAGGCCTAATAAGCCTTTTGGCATTAACATTGCCGCCCGCCTTGCAGTATGTATGCAATAAAAACGGAGCATGTCGTTCTGGTCAGGTCTTCAATGTTGCTTTTGGAAGAATAAAAAATAAAAAGAAGTAGAAAAAATAAACGTAATATTTTAAATTTAAAAATTCTACATTAGGAATTCATTATGATTTTTTTTCTTTTCAATATTACTTAATACTAAATACGATATGCATATATAATTCATTATTACATAAATTCACAATTTCATTATAAAATAAATTCAAAAAAAATCTTAAGACTATGTACGCTTTGTGTTTTGCTTGGACCTGCCTATCAGTGCATTTAGGTTATTCTAAAGGGAACAGAGACCGTAAACTATCCAGCCGAATGCAGTACTTTGCGCTGTAGGAAAGCCGGTACGAGAAATAACCCCTTCACACATTACCTTTGGGTATAGATCTACACCAATGATAATGTCTAAAATTTGGAATCGGCCAGAAACAAATCACAGAAATTCGTTTTAAATGATTCGGGAAGCGATTTTGAAGGAGTATGAAGTGTTATACGGTTATCAACTCTAAATGTACCTTCTATTTAGGATGAAGAGTCGAATCTTGACTTGAGAACGATAGGGCAAATCGTCTCATCACGGAGAGTATATGCGGTCAAATCTAGTTTACAACTAAGCTCTTCGATACCCGGCTAACTGGCGATCCCGAATCCAATAAGCATCGTACGTGTGATGTCGTAGACCCAATTTTAACCAAAACGGTAGGTAAGAGAATTAGGGTGTTTTGGCGGAGAATAGATGTCAAAGATACTGACATAGACGTGGATGGAGGGGACAATTCTCTTCTGGATTTGGGTACGGATGAGTCATGCTTTTTGGCGGAAGTGGATGGCATCGAATTAGGAGACAAAGAGCGAAACCGAGAAGGAAAAAGGTCTTTCTCCAATATGGGATGGACATGAAGTAGAGTGTGATGAAATTTCTGGCAGTGTTTACATCCATGTTTGGAAAGACAAGTGCCCTGAGAATGGTCGTGAGCTAAACAATTGGAACAATAATTGTTTTCTCGTACGGTCTTGTTATTAATCCTCTTTGAGTTAAGACGTCGGCTACGCGTACCCTATGATCAGAACCAGAATATATCTTGGTAACGCGACCAAGACGGTGGGAGATTTTCTTCCTTGATCACTACCAGTGCTCCTATCTGAAGATTGATCTCGGGTCTTTTCCACTTGAGTCTTTCGTTCATTTCCTTGATGGATTACCTTCAATCTTTGCCAGCGATTTATAATGGATACTGAGGAATCATTTATCTGTGGATCAACAGGTGATAAAATAGGATTACCTATCAGAAAATGTCCTGGGGTCATAGCGCAAAGGTCAGTTGG
The DNA here is from genome assembly GCA_001735545.1 of Phormia regina. Taxonomy (NCBI): domain Eukaryota; kingdom Metazoa; phylum Arthropoda; class Insecta; order Diptera; family Calliphoridae; genus Phormia; species Phormia regina. The sequence goes on along the minus strand of MINK01189353.1, from coordinate 14,627 downwards.
ATCAGTTGAATTTAGGCATGCTTCAATTTTAGAGAGTAACGTTGACTGGAATGAAGTGCCATGAAATGTTTTGGTGAGCATAGTCGCTGTTGGGAAGTCTGTATAAATTCTTTGGCTAGAATCTTAGACGCACCCACAAACGTTATGCCGTTGTCAGAATGTAGGTGTAGTGGACAACCTCGACGGGAAACGAAACGGCTAAAAGCTGCTAGAAACGATTTAGTGGACAAGTTTGAGGTAGCTTCTAAATGGATTGCTTTTGTGGAAAAGCATACAAACACACACACGTATCCCTTAGAAATTCGACAAGCTCGGCCGGAGTAGCTTTTTACTTCGAATGGTCTTGCGAAATCTAAGCCAGTGTGTGAGAATGGTCGAGAAATTTCCGGCCGCTCCGGAGGAAGAGAAGCCATTAGCTGTCTCTGGCATTTTCTTTTATAAATCACACATATTTTACATTTGTTGATAGTGGTTTTTATCAAATTTTTAGCCTTTGGAATCCAGTACTGGGTTCGCAAAAGTCGCAGAACTAGGTGGTTTCCTCCATGTAGGGTTATGTCATGGATGAGTTTTACCAACAGCCGGGAATATTGTGAATTATAGGGAATGATAATTGGAAGTTTTTCGTTATAAGTTAACCCTGGTGACGATGTTAGCCGACCACAAGAACGAAGTATACCTTCGGGATTACTAAAAGGATTTAAAGTTAATAAAGTGCTGGATTTAAGTATAGATTGGCCACTGGTCGGAGCCTTATACTCCTTAGGATAACATGCTGAAATGAGTTGGTCTCTAACGGAACGAATTTCGGAGCTAGACAACATGATGGACTCTTTAAAGAAATTAGAACGATACCTTCTATGAGTTCGATAGAAAAAACGGTAGACATACGCCATAACTCGCATTGCCTTGTTGAAAGAAGAGAATCTTTCGAGTATATCTTCGTAATCCACAAAGTAAGACAAAATGTACCTTAATCGGTTTAACTTCTAGGTTCATAGTGGGAAGATTGGATAATTCGGAACAGGGCCATTGGGATTCTGTATTTTGAAGCCACTGGGGCCCAAACCACCATAAATTGTTGTTCACCAACTCTTGTGGACTAAGGCCTCGACTTGCTAGATCTGCTGGATTTGTTTCGGAAGTTACATGTCTCCATTGTGAATAGTTCACAACTTGAGTAATCTTGGAAACTCTATTGGCTACGAAGGTTAGCCAACAACACGGCGTTTTGCTAGCCACGATAAGACAATGGTGGAATCAGTCCAGCAGAATACGGAGTACTTCTCGACATCCAACCGATGAAGCAGATTATAAACCATTTCGGCTAAAAGAACTGCTTCGCAAAGCTCAAGTCTTGGAATGGACAGCGTTTCTATGGGAGCCACTTTGGTTTTGGATGAAATAAGGTGTGTTGAGACGGATGTATCATCTGCAATACTAACATATATAGCTGCTGCGTATGCTTTTTCGGATGCATCGCAGAATCCATTGGACTCTAGCATTCGGGAAATAATCAATCCATCGAGGAATACGAATGGTATTGATAGTAGAAAAATTGGACTGAAAAGTTTTCCATTGAGTAAACGCATCTGGAGAAAGATTTTCATCCATATCTTTTGCATCAGAATTTTTGCAAGAACTATACAGGAAGCTAACCTTCCAGCAGGATCGAATAGTTTCGCAATATGGGACAAAACTCCTCTTTTGGTGTATTCTACAGATTCTTTAAAAGGATTTTTTGCAAAATAGAATTTGTCCGAACACGCATTCCATCTGATTCCTAATGTTTTTGCGGAGCTACTATCTTCAAACTTAAGAAAATCTTCATGAAGTAGATGGTCTGGGGGAAGATCAGCTAAAATATCTTTAGAATTTGATGTCCACTTTCTCAATGAAAATCCAGCAGGATCTAAAGCTCGGATTAGCTCAGTTTTTGCCTTCAGTGTATCCGATTTTGTATGAGATCCTGCAAGGACGTCATCAGCATACATTGAATTCCGTAATATCGAACTAGCAATTGGGAAAGTAGACTGGACATCATCTGCCAATTGAACTAACGTTCGAATAGCCAAATATGGTTAGGTCATTTTGCAAAATAGGTCCTATGTGAAGCAATGTATTGAACTATCTGGTTTTACTACTGCATGGTGGGGCAAGTAATAAACATTTGGATCTTCGTCAAGTTTGTAAGACTCAACTTTAGACATATGATTTAGTTTTTCATATTCCATGACTACTTTATCATAATCCATTTTAAACGTAGGTGTTCGAAGCAGCCTAACTTCGTTTCGGATAAACTGTGCCATTGCACTCTTCCTGGAATTGCCCACATTCAGAGTATTTGGTAATCCTTCTTTGAAGGGAAGCGATACTATATATCTTCCCTCTGGATTCCTTTTTGTAGTTCTTACGAATAAATCTTCACATGCTTTATCGGAGGATGACGTGAAGTTCTTTCTAGGAAGATTCTACACCTCCCAAAAACGTGAAATTTCCTGGTCTAAGGAAATTTCGCAGAAATGTGAAGTTATTTTTGGACTTGGACTAAAGTTACGGGAGACAGGACCTGTAAGAATCCATCCGAAGATGGTTACTTGCGCTAAAAGAGATTCAAAAACATTATGCTTTGTCCCCGAACAGACTATAGAGGGGAAAATATCACCACCAATCAACATATCAATCCTCGAACTGCAGTAAAATTTCGGATCTGCTAAATTGAGAATCTGGATTCTGGTATTATTTGGGACGGAAGTTTGCTTGATAGTTGCGGAACCACAAGTGCTGTTACTGGAATCTCTATGTCAGAATTTATCTGTGAACCCAATACAAAAGGGCATTGCCTCTGAACTCTAGCAGAAACCGTATTGTGTAAACCGGAAATCTAAACAGTGACTGGTTGTGAAGGAATCTGAAGAACATTAAATATACGTTCGGAAATAAAGGTTCCTTCTGACCCAGAATCAATCAAGGCTCTGACCTGATACTTCATCCCTTTACAACAGATATTTACCCAAGCAGTTCCTAATAGTACACCCTTCGCATTTGAGGCGAAACAAGACTGAACTCTACTCGAACTAGCATTGTTAATGGACTGTAAATTATTAGAAACCGAGTTCGGATTTAAGGAAGAAGTACCGCTGGAACTTGGCCCCTGAGAAGATGGACTAAGGCTATCGATCTCTTTGTGAAGAAGCGTATTATGCCATTTTTGACATTTGAAACAACTGTGTTTACTGGTACAGTTTTTTTCGCTGTGAATTTTTGAAAAGCAGTTCAGACACAAACCTTCTTTTTTGATCTCTTCAAGTCTTCGTTAATAATCGAATTTTAAAAATTTTGGACATTTGCGAATTGCATGGTTTTCTTTAGGATATAATTGGCACTTGGGACTCCCAACATTGGCTTGGAAACTATGAACTTTCTTATTAGAATTGGAATTATGATGATTCTTGGATTTTGTATCCTTATTTTTAGAAATGTTTGAGCTTCGAATCTCAGAAACTGATTCGAGGGTTCTATACCGATTTGTAAGAAATTCATTAAATCGGACCATTTGTATCCTCAGGGATCCTATTAGTGCAAATGAATACAAAGATCGGATCCCAACTGGAGACATCAATATTGTAAAGTTTTAAAATAGATATACAAGAATTAATATCTCTTTGTAACTGCTTTAGTGCTTTCCCAGATTCAGAATTAATGTTCTGAAGATTGAAGAGAATTTTTAGTTGTCCATTTACCAAAATTCTGCGATTTTCAAATCGTAAACACAAATCCTTCCATGCCAAATCAAAACCTTGGTTTGTTAGGGGACTTTTGGGCAATCTCTCTGGCTTCCCCCATTGTTTTCTGTGTCAAGAAAAACAATTTCTCAACGTTGCTGGCCTTGGAAACTATAGCTGTGAACATGTCACGAAACGTAGGCCAGGAAGCATAGTCGCCATGAAAGGTGTCGATTTCTATCGGAGGTAAATGAAAACTCTGTGTTACTGAAGGAACACTCGAGGCTGAGCCTTGAGCTGAGCCAGTAGGAGCGCAAGTCTCCTGGCTTGTTATCCTCTCTTGATGAGAAGTGGATCGATCCCTAAGTGCATCTGACATATCGGACAATTTGGTCAAAATATTACACTACGTGGTATAAGTACTTTTGTACTTTAGTTTTATAGACTCTCTGTCAATTGGATCATCGGTTTCGCTAGATTCTTTCTCTGCCTCGATCAAAATTTTTTCGTAGGCTACCTTAACACGTGACCAGTTGGACTTTAACTCATATCGATGCACTTCAAGCGCATGATGGGACCTTAAAGGATACTCATTATCGTTCAGGTCAGCCTCGAACTCAACTATGCTATCAGCTAACCGAATAAATTGATCCAGGGACAATTTGTTACCGATGTTAGGATTTTATCAAGGTTTTATTTAAATTGTGTCAACAATAATTATTTTATAATTCCCCTTATAGATTATGTTATGTGAAGTATTTATCAGGTGTAATGAGATAAAGATAAATAAGGAAATTATTGCTCAAAAAATATTCCTTTAGCATTGAATTATAAAAAAATAATAATGTAGAAAGAAAAAGGATTGAGAATAAAGTTACATGAACACACCTATTGTAGTCTCTAAGCAAACATGTACCAGTGGAATAAATGGAAATATCATTGGAATTTGATTAAGAGAGCAGATAAGTAAGAGAAGTTGAGTTGTTTAAAGAGCATATAGTTCGGTGGTTTACATAAATTAGTGTTGCTGATTTTGTTTAAAATTCCTTGAGAATTTTTTTTTTTTTATTTAATTTTTCACGAAAAGGTTTATTAAGGAAAGAATTAGCGTGAATTAACTTCATTTAAGAGACGTACTAAATAAATGTATGTATATAAACAGTTTAAGTAAAATTTTCCTTCGAGTTTAGAGAATTTTTTTTGGTTGTATATACGAAATCTCTTGCTATAAACAAACAATTTGATTTGATCAGAAGCAAACAAAATCAAAAATAAATTATCTTTAAGTGACACATTAATAAAAAAATGTATAAGAAAAAATTGCAATAAGAGCACAAGAATATTCTAAGAGAACAAAAGTAAGTGACGATAACTTATCAAGCACTGCATATCACTCAAGAACTTTATTGTACCAAAATGAAATTGGATTGAAAAAATGATATGATTGTTGTACAACACTATGAGTGATCCAAATTAAAATAAGGGAGGGTAAAAAGAGAAAAAAAAAACACACTCAAAAGCAAATATACAATGCTCTATTATATTCTGAGTGGGTTAAAAAAAATAGAGCATTGTCAGACATTCAATCGTATAATAGTTAAAAAACGTGATGAAGAAAAGGAGACACCCTACACTAAGTCATGTACTTTATACAAAAAAGAAATAATGTTTTCCCGGTAGAAGAAAAGAAAAAATTATAATTATATGCACTATGACTTACTGGTAGCGATCGAGGAATGTTAAATCCCATAAAAGGAAACCGAGCCGAAGTTATCTTTAGTTGAATTCTTCCCTCGTTTTTTTTTTTCGTACTCTGGTTCTTATTATTTATTCACGCATTTAAAATCACTATTTTTTTTATATTTGGATTTGTTTAATTATACAAAATTTTCCGTAATTAAAGTTGTGTTGGCATTAACAGATTTATGAAACAAATTTATTAAAAGATTCACAATTTAATAGAAAGATTATCTCTTCTTCTGTGTCATGTATGTAAATGCACTAAAATAAAAACCAAGCAAAAAACATAACGTATCTTAGTAATAATGGAAGGATACAAAAATTTATGTTTGTTTTGTTGTTTGTGCTCAAAAATAATCCAATAAATGATGAAATCTCAGAGAGTTTGTTGTAATTTTCCAACCCGGTTCAAATGGGACCAAATGATGATGTGAGGAATGGAATGGAATCCAGAAACAACATTTTAGTCTGAGCCAATAAACAATATTAAAATAGTTATTTTATTTTAATATTGCTCAGAAACCAAAACCCCAATTGGAATAAAAGAAAAGAAATAAAACAGGGAATTAAGATTTGGTATTTTAGCAATTTATTGGAGGGTATATTGAATGTTACCTTATAGATATGGAGTATCGAATCAGAAAAAAAATTATTGTAGCCCAAAACGGAAACAACATTTTTAGACCTCTAGACCAATTTGACAGCAGAGTTTAGGCCTTATGTGCGACAAGGTTAGCATGATTTTCACAACATTCTGTTGCTATATATGTTAGTTTCAGGAGGGAAAATATGGCTCATCATCAATATTAATACCAAAGGTCTAATAAGGCCTTTTGGCATTAACAATGGTCATACCAAAAGATATTGCAGCAAACAGAAAAACAAGCTTATAGGCATGATGTCTGTTCTAATTATACAGATAAACCTAAGGATAGCAATATGAAATGTCAATGGGCATTCCAATCATACCTAAGAAATAGAATTAATTCTTAAAACTAATTTTATTGACATCTTTATTGTATTCGAAACTCATTTTACTACCAGATCCTTTTTCCAAATAAAAGACTATGATTTAATATGCGCCAACCATCCAGACGATAGAGAACATGCAGGATCAGAAATATTAATAAAATCTTCGATACAATATCACATTTTTAATGAAATAAGGAAACCCTACCTTCAAGCTGCTTGTATCAAAATTGTTTGTGATCCAATTGATATATTTGTATTTGCTATATATTTTCCACCACGTTTTTCAGTAAATGCCAAGAATTTGAAGAATCTCTATCAAAAAAAGGTAATAGTAAAATACCTCTTATATTTAATTCAATTTTAAGACTAAACCACTTTCCCACACAATGGAAATGTGCCGAAGTAGTAATACCATTACTAAACCAAAAAAAAAAAATGCTACATCGTATCATCCAATAAGTTTGCTAGTCACTTTCTCCAAAATATGTATGAGAAGAATGTTACCAGTATTAGAAAAGCTTAATAGAATAACCGATTACCAATTTGGATTCAGAGATAATCATGGCACATATCATACGCTGATGATACGGCAATACTAACTTGCAGAGCTGATCCTCAATACAACTACAAAGGCAACAAAACGTAATAGAAATGTGGTTAAATAAGTGGAAAATAAGTGTAAATACCGAAAAATCTATTCATGTAATATTTGCCCTGCGTCGTGGAAACTGCCCAAATATATTTCTTAATAATTGCGTCATTCCGCAAAGTGCTAAAGTGAAATACTTAGGATTGCATATTGATCGTAGACTTACCTGGTAAAGACATATTAAAGCTAAAAAACAATATTTAAATATAAAAAGCAATCGGCTCTATTGGTTATTGTGTTCTAAGTCCAAACTGTCTTGAAGTCTTGAAAATAAACTAATAATCTATAAAACAATATTAAAACCTGTATGAACTTACGGTATACAATTATTGGGGACCGCCAGTAATTCTGATATCGAAATCCTACAAAGGTATTAATCAAAAAAATCTATCATCCCAATGGTTAAAAAGGAAATTTCCACATTAATGAAAATCATAATGTCTCGAATATATTTTTGTAAATAACCATTTATATAAAAATATAATGTAAATATTATTAACTAAAATTTAAAAAAGCTTATAAAAATTTTATTTTAATACAATATTGTTGTTCTCATTGGAGTTCAACAATCAATGTTACTGCATTTAACTTTATATAATTTAGATATTATCCTTTAGGATAGATTGAAATTAAAAATGAATTATTAAAAAAACTCTATTCCGAGAGAACATTTGTATGGGGGCTAGTAAAATAATTAGCTTCGTTCTTGTGCAAAAAAAAAATAAAAAAAAGTCATATATAAATGTAAAATCGACTCAGAAAATGATTCTGAGTCGAACGGTATACTTTAAGGTGGGGGTGGAAGATTTTTTCTGCGTTACAATATTTGCACAAATGCATAATACCCCAACTACCTATGGTGGAGGTATAAAAAATAAATAGTAGACACATTTTTCAATTAAAATGACAAATATTATCTTAATCGTTGTTATTTTGCTGGATTTTGAAATTTATTGCTGTATTATTATTATTTACAATAGCAATGCAATGTATATATTTAAATTTATAAATACATAAATATATATATATAATATAATGCATACATTTAATACATATTAGTAATATTTTTTAATCTATTTGTATATAATTGTTTTATATATTTTTCTGTTCGACAGACTTTTATTCCTTTATATTACCAATAGTTTTTTACGTCAAAACAATAGTTATGGATATTTAGAACATTTATTAACCCTCCGAAAATGATGAAAGACTGCTACGTGTAGATTCTGTAAATTGATCTCGATGTAAAGAATCTGATGGTATTGTAACAGCAAGAGTTCCACCGTACAATGATTCCATTTCTTCCATTTGTTTAAGAAATAATTCTTCCAAGCGCTACATCAATGAGTAATTAAAGAAATAATATGTAAATTATTGATATCAACATAGTAATTTTTACAAATAGTTTAATTTTTTATTAACGTGAAAAAAAATAAATCTTTTTACAAATAGTTACAAAAATGCAAAAACGATTTAGTTTTAAAATATCAAACACACCTGTAGCCAACTAGTATTGATAGTTATTTTTATTTTACAAATAAATAATTTGGGAGATTCACAAAATGTGCTATTATAAAATTTTAGAAAAAAAGTAATAACAACATTTTTTATTCATTGAAAAGTTTTATGACTTATGATAATACAACATTATAGCACACTATGTGAATCCCCCAAATATAAAAAAAAATAATTTTGTATTTACATTAGATTTTTTAATTTTTACCGCAACTCCCCCTAGAACAGTTCCTTGGGTTATAAAAAAATATTGTGCGAAATAGTAATCAATCGTGAACCGTAGATTTCATATATTTGTAATTAAGTATAGCCCTGTTCTAACGATCTGTGAAAAAAGCCATGATGATGAAACTAATACAGGGACAGTATATAAGGATAAATTGGTGTAACGTCACAATCGTAACAAATGATCGTAATGATCTGGCTGGACCAGTTATATTTTGTGTTGAAAATTATGTAGTTTGATGATATTATCCATTATTTTTATATTGTATACTATTTTATTAAATCCTGTTAAAGAAAGTTCTCATCAGTTTTCACACAATATTTTAGTGATGATCAGGGAAACCAAAATATGCAATTGCATGTTTTTTTGCTGGACGTTGAATGAAGCCATTGATAAAATATTTATCGATTTTGCATATTTTACCCTTAACGGCATGTTTTTGCATTTGGCAATTTTTTATGTAACGTATTTTGTTATTTTTGGTGCATATTTAACGCTTTTAGAGCATGTTTTGACATTTTAAGAACAATTTGTATTCTCGTGATATGTTTTTCAAATTTTATTTAAAAGAAAAAAAAATATATAATAAACAAGTGCGAATGTTATATTCGGCTCGGTCGAATCTATTATACCCACCATCAAGTTTTTCAAATTTTACATTATATGGAAGGTTTTTTTTTTGGTTTCCAAGTTTATATCGACTTTCAAACTATACGTACAAAATTTCGTTATCGTACATACTTTTATTTGATAGATATCGACAGAAAACTATAAAGATACAACAGACACCCTGTCTTTCTAATATTCAATCCATACTGGAGGTGGGCGGTAAAGTGGGAGGAACACACCCAAGTTTACATCGAACTTTGTCCTTCACATTTAGCATTATATGGGAGGTGGGTGGTAAAGTGGGCGGACCACACCCGTTTTTGGCTTCGAAGTTTAAATTGACCCTAGAACTATCTACCATAGAATTTAATTATCGTACATGCTTTTTTTTAAGAGAGAAATGAAGCTAAAAAAAACACCTTGTGTTTCTAGTGTTTTCCCTATATGGAAGGTGGCGCGTAAAGTGGGCAGCCGCGCCCATTTTTAATTTCCGAGGTTATAACGACTCTCGAACTATCCGTACAAAATTTCGTTATCAACAGGCAACTATGTAATGAAGCTACAATGGCCACCCCGTTTTTCTAATATTTTGCATAGACGGTAGACGGGCGATAAAGTAGGTGGACCTCGCCCATTTTTTGTTGTCGATATTATGATGGTCTTTGAACTAATGAGTAAAATTTTATTGAAATTTCACCTTATATGAGAGGAGGGCTTAAAGTAGGCGGACCATGCCCATCTCAAGTTTCCAAATTTATGTAAACCCTCGAACTATCTGTACAAAATTTCGTTGACGTACATGCCTCTTTCTAGCATATATCAGCAAAAAACTTTGAAATGAAGCTACAATGGACACCCTGTGTTTCTAGTACTTTGCCCACATGGCAGATGGGCGGGTAAAGTGGGAGGACCATGTCCATTTTTTGTTTTTGAGGTTATATTTGCCTTTGAACTATTTGTAAAAAAAATGACTTTTCTCTCTATATTGGAGGTGGGCGGTGAAGTGGGAGAGCCACGCCCGTTTTCGGTTTCCGAGTTTATATTGACCCTCAAACTTTGAGTACAAAATTTCGTTGTCATACATGGTGATTTTTCAGAGATATCAGAAAAAAACTAATTTAGAAGCACAGGGTGCTTTTAATATTTTGCCCATAACTTTGTTGTTTACTTACGGATTTTGCTCATCCCAAACAAACCTTATATAAGACAAATAATTGGGCCAAATTTCGTCTCCCTACGATTGAGCTCTATACGATTTTCCGTTCGAGCTCTATCCTGCTTTCAACAAACGGACAGACGGACGTACATGGCTAGATCGACTAAGAATCGAACCACGACCCCGAATATATATACTTTATAGGGTCTTAAACGATTATTTCGACATATTACACACGGAATGATACTCCATTTCATTTTGCTGAAACACATTCTCCACGAAAAATATTATAGAATTTCTTTGAATAACTAAAATTTTTACAAGTGTATTATTTTCCTACAACGGACACTAGATGTCGCTTTAAATGTTTTAGCAATGTCTTAAACCATATTCACAATAACTTTATAAATTATTCGTTAAGTTCTTATTGTGAATTTCACTATTTGTTATGGTGTTCGTCATTAATAAATATAGTTTGAAATGTATTGAATTTAATTCACCAGAGTTTCGTTTAGTAAGTTTTACCATCGACATTTGACCACCTTCGTTAAGTAGGTGAATTTGTTTATATTCACCACATTTACTGTTAACTTTTCACCAAAGAGAGATGTAATTGAAATTGAAATGTTATTTACATTTATTAATAATATGTAACAAAATCAAATATTTGAAATATAATGACTATCATTTGATATCAAACATTGATTCTCAAACATGCGTCAAATGTGGATAGAGGTTTGAATTTGGTTTGAAAATTTAAAAAAATGTCTGAGTATTTCATTTGATAATGATTTGATAAAAATAGCATTTCTCAATATGAGAATTAATTCCCCTTTTTGTTGAGAAAGCTATTATTTTCAAGTTATTTTCAAAGTGTTCTCAAACGTTTGACGTTTGAGATAGGGTTTGATTTCAAATCATTCTCAATTTGATATCACACCTTTGTCTTTGCTGGGCTACTTTGAAATATATATTAAAGTGAATATTTTAAATTTCGTTAAATCCATTTTGAAAATGTATCAAACTTTTTCCTGTATATTGAAGTTTTCTGGAGAAACAAAATCCGATGGGAAAAAATTCACAATCTCTGGGGGTGGTGTAAGTTTTTTCGGATTATTGTGAAGTGTTGAGTAAAACGCTTTTTTATTGTATTTAAGAAACATTTGCGGAAAATTTTCATTATAATTTTTGGAATAAAACTAATAAGCAAGCACTTATTATTAAAATTCTACCTTTAAGACGTTCAATGCTGACTCTTTCATGTGATCTCGGATGTTGGATTTGAACTCATTACAGTTTTGCCAGAAAATGTAATCGGTAATGTGCTTAATCGAAAAAAACAATGCTTTTTAATTTGAACAAGTACAAGTCACCAGCGGGTTAATATTTAACACTTTTTTCAAAAAGGTGGCTACGCTTATTCACTGATAAATTTGTTTTTGATCTGCGCTTTAACCTTTATTTTAATTTTTAAAAAATCTTGATGCAAATTCTTATAAAGTAAATTCAGTGGAGCTTAAAGCAAAGGTCTGCCCACAATCCCTATCCGAACTTTGTTTGAAACTTTTTTAATTCTTTTTGTTAAATTCTCAAATTGAAAATATGGAGTCGACTTAAAATTATTTTAAATATATATTTCCATATGTAAAGTATAGACCAGAATAGTATTTTCAGATGAAAGCCCCTTATAACGACAGGGTATAATTTCAATGAAAAAATTTAATTTAAACTTGTTTTATACGGATTGTGATTCTGGGTATTTTCATGTAAAAAAGTAAGAGATTGTTTAATTTTCTGATTTTAGGACAAGTTTATACATATTATATCGTTTAAATTTCATTAAAATATTGTTATATTTAAGGTATTTATTATGGTTAAACCTTTATTCCGAGAAGACAGTTGTAAGGGGACTAGGTGTAATAATCTATCATAACCCATTTCTATAACCTTCGTCCTTGTGGCAAAATAATTATTTGTGCAAATTTTATCAAAATCAAAATCAAAATTGCGTCTGTACTTTGTTCACAAGATTTACCTGTACAGACAGCCAGATGGACAGAGGACATCATTAAATAGATTCAGAAAATGATTCTGAGGCGATTAGTATATTTTAAGGTTTTTAACATTTTGCTGTTTTTATTAATGTAATAATTTTGGTGTAAATTTAAATTAGAGATGCAAATTTAAATAATTTTTTAATTGAATGAATTATTTTCAAATATATATTTGTTAATTGGTGACTTTTTTCTGTGTAAACAAGTTTTTGCAGAGATATAATTTGAGATTCAAGTCATAAAAAAGATATTACCAATCTGAGTTAATCAATTTTTGAAATTTATTTTCTATTCTCGTGACCTGCACGCAGAGAAAAAAAATATATTTCAGGTGACATAAACTATGATTATAATATATGATTCCAGGTTACAATAAGTATATTTGTACGTAATCATTATTATAATTCCATTTAATAATTTATTAGTAAAGTTTATAACCTTTTCTTAAAAATTGCTTTTAATTCCATCATGTTTTTTATCATTTAATGATCTTATGTTATCATATCTATAATATCATTTTATCATATATATTATCCCATGTTATCATAAATATAATACTATTTTATTATATATATGAAGTAATTTTATCATATATATAAGCCCATGTCTTCATATTTATATTTATTTCTAGCACGTTATTAAATAAATATAAATATGAAAACATGAATTTATATTTGTTCATATATAAACTAAATGAGAATTAATATTCTAAGAAATTACTGGACTGATACACAATAATATGTTTTAAAAAGTTATGATTTATATGATTTCATACAAAAATATTTATAATTCAAACAAACATATTAAAATTTTTATCATGGGTAATCATTAAATGATTAAACAGAATCATAAACGTTGCTATCATATACACGGTATTATTGAAATCAATGAAACACTGCTATATAAACATTGAATAGTTGTGGTGATCATGTTATAACCATATATTTTCTCTGCGTGTGCTAGAGGTCTGTGCTTCTTCAAGTCAACACGAAAGCTTCTTACCTCTGTCCATGAGAATTTTGATTTGAATATTTGCAACGGTTCACAATTTAGGTCCTTACGAAATAAATATTATAATATTTAATTCGTTAATATAATCTAATGTCTTTAAACGTTATGGCAATATCTTTTTTTAAAACTTCGATCTCTAGTTTCGTCACATACGATCATGGAGTTCTCACTAACTTTTTATATCCTTCACCACAGGTAAAGGGTTTATATAGGTTTGTCATTCCGTTTGTAATTTCCACAATTTTTGTTGGAAAGCAAAAAAGTTGATATTTTCGTGATCTTTGTAAAAAATGATGACGATTGGGCCATGTGTCGGTTGAAATGGCTTTTATGAAGTCCAGTGATAACTGATACAGACAGTACATATATCAAGCTATCGGAAATCCTCTCGAGAATTTTGCTATTAAATGGCAGGAATATGCTTAAAAAAGTTTTTGAAATGATTTTCCAGTTTTTGAAGCTTGTGTATATACTAGAGTCTTCGTTTTGCATCAGACATTTTCTTTGAATTTTTGTGCTGAGAAAATGAAATAAATCGGTTCAATAAGATATCGGGTATTATAATTTTTAGTTCGTTAATATAATCTATGGTTTTTACACGTTGTGGCAATTTCTTTTAATAATACTTGGATATCTAGATTCCTCGCCTATGATCTTGGAGTTGTGAGTGAACTTATGTACCCTTAAGTTGCCATATTGTTTGTTATTTCCACATTTTTCCTAGGGGAGCAAAAAAGTTGATATTTCTGGGATCCATAAAAGAAATGATGACGATTGGACCATGTATAGTCATCCGTATATCAAGCGGGACGATATATATATATCAAGCGATAGGAAATATTGTCGAGAATTTTGAAATTCAGCAAGATCGGTTCATTAATGGCAGGACAATATATATATCAGGCGATAGGAAATCTTGTCGAGAATTTTAAAATTCAGAAAGATCGGTTCATTTATAGCAGGACAATAT